>SNQJ01S0114437.1:10381-28811 GCA_010110895.2 Picea sitchensis
TTCTCCGTCAATGTTCTCCAATAGGAAAGAATTCTTCCCCTCTGGGGCAGAGACCCTGAATGGTCCATACCAGAGGTGGTCAAATTTACCATGTTTCGCGGCTTCCTCATTTCTTGCATTCCATCTCAGTACCAAGTCACCTGGAAGGAATACCCTATCTTTTGCCTTGAGATCGAACAAAGCTTTCATTTCGTCCTCGTACTTCTGCATTTTCTCATCGACCTCCACTCTATGCTGTTGAACCTCGATCAGTTGGTTAATTCTCCTGGTTACATGATTTGGTTCTTTGTTTTGATCCTGCCATAACTTCATCACTGACAATGCTAGGGTTATAGGTAGAACGACATATGTTCCATAGACCATTTGAGACAGCGAAATGCCGATAGACCTTTTGATGCTGATGCGGTTTGCCCATAATGCGTACTTCAAGTGCACATGCCAGGACCTTTTATTTTCATCCAGTATTTTCTTAATTATGTTTACCAGGCTCTTGTTGGATGATTCGGCCAACACGTTTCCCTGGGGGTAATAAGCAGTGGAATGGCCGAGAATAATATTGTACTTCTGACAGAAACTGATCATAGCCATGGACTTGAAAGCCTGGGCGTTGTCGGTAACAATCTTTCGGGGACACCCGAATCTTGACAGGATATTATCTTCCAAGAAGTCAATCACCACCGAGTCTGTTGCCCTTTTGGTTGGAATGGCTTCCACCCACTTTGTAAAATAATCTATGGCTGTTAAGATCCACTTATGTTGAGCGCTGGAATGGGGATTAATTTCCCCTATGAAATCTAGTCCCCATTGTTGAAATGGGGCTTCAGTTTTGACTGGAACAAGTGGTAGTGCAAGGAGTTTTTGTTTACCAGCAAATATTTGACATGGGTTGCAGGCACGCACTTTGGCATTCACGTCCAAAAATAGTTTCGGCCAATAGTATCCGGCTCTCAAGATCTTGTAGGCTGTGGATCTCCATGCATGGTGTCCTCCACAGATCCCTTCGTGAAATTCCTCTATAACCTGTGGAGTTTCCGACTCAACCAAACAGACCAGTAGGAACCCAAGTGGATCCTTCCAGTACAGCTGATTTTCGGCGATGCAATATTTCACAGCATGGAGTTTTAAAGTTCTGCATTTGGCTGGTGATAGTCCATCTGGACATTTCAGGTTTAACAAGTAGAACACTATGTCTTTATACCAGCCTGACGATATGAAMTTTGCTTCGACCTTGCTTGGATCTGTCTGGTCATCCGGCTCTGGMAGGTGTGCGTCTCCTTCTTCTCCTTGGAGGCAATTAATATCAAGARCTCTAAGATTCGACTCRGCCAAGAGTTTGGCMAAACCYTGCCYSTTTATCAATTTAGTCGGCTTGACYTCCAGATCGAATTCTTGTATTTTAGTGAGCCARCGCCCTCRTTTTCYGTCACTATYTRGCTGTACCAATATATCTTTCACMRCACTGGTTGGCAYGTACRCGATAATTTTTGAATGWAGTACATAGGTTCTKAATTCTTTTWGYGCTTTCACCATTGYGTACRCCTGTTTTTCTATTATRTCRTACTTTARTTYRGYGTCTCTAAGGCTCTTSCTAAAAAAYGYGATYGGYCGTTCRAARCCTTCATCATCCTTTTGYAGGAGCACCGCGGCGATAGTATGTTCAGAAGCAAATGAGAAGATGAGGAAATMTTTCAAGTAATCTGGGCTTGCTAACACAKGTGCYTCGCTRATGACTTTTTTAATATGYGCGAACGATGCTTTAGCCTCRGTCGTCCAATKTACTCTRCTATCTTTCTTCARCATTCCTATGATCAATTTGACAATCTCAGCAAAATTGGGGATAAACCTTCGTAAAAAATTTATTGTACCTAAGAAAGATTGAATTTCTTTTACGTTTCTGGGAATATTTATAGTTTCTATTGCTTCAATCCTCTTAGGATCAATCCTGATACCATCCTTAGATACAATATGCCCTAGAAGCTTACCTTCCCGCATGGCGAAATGTGATTTCTTCGGGTTCAAAGACAGACCATACCTACGACATTTTTCGAAAGTCTGTTTTAGATGGCTCAAATGTTCTTCATCGGTTTTAGAGAAAACCGTCAAATTGTCAAGGTAGATGACTACAAAATTGTCTCTTTCTCCTACGAAAGCAATGTCCATAGCGCACTGGAATGTAGCTCCTACATTCATCAAACCAAACGACATTTTATCATACATGAATGTACCCCATGGAGTGGTGAAATCGGGTTTTTCTCTGTCTTGCTTGTTCATGGCGATTTGGTTATATCCAGAGAACCCATCTATCATAGACATTCGATTTGCTCCGAATACCCTTTCCAGAACATGGTCCATTTTGGGGAGCGGATAATTATCCTTAAGGGAAGACTTATTCAAGTTTTGGAAATCTACACACAGTCTGATTTCTCCGTTCTTTTTCCTGACTGGTACCAAATTTTCCACCCAGTCTGAGTACCTCAGAGGTACGATTATTTTCGCATCTAAAAGCTTCTTGACTTCCTTTTCAATCACATGCAACAAAATGGGGTTGATTTGCCTAAGATTTTTCCTAACAGCTTGACCCCGGGCTTCAAAGGTATCTTGTGCTCAATTATGGAAGTGTCATACGTTCTAAGCTCATCATAAGACCAGGCGAAAACATCTTTGTACTTTCTGAGTAGGTATTTGTATTGGACTTTTACCTTGGGAGGGAGGAACTTAGATATCTTTACTAACCTGAATTCTTTCTCAGTTCCTATATCACAGTCCTCCACTTCTTCTGGTTGGGGCTGCAAAGTGGATTTCACAGGTACGTCGTTTTGATCGAAAAGTCTTTCTAAAGGAATTAATCCTTTCAGAATTTGGTTGTTTGTAAGGACCAACATATGATGATCCGCTATTTTTTCTCGGAAGGTTTCGGGATCTTCACCTTCTTGCATAATCCACATCGAGTCATTTTGATTCTCTTGGTCTAGATGAGTTTCAGAGAACTCACCCACTGCTGTAAGAAATTTCTTGATTTGTTCGTCATCTTCAAAAACCTGCCAGTGTCGGATATTGTCTGGTATAGAGGGTTTGTATCTGATTTCAATGTGCTATTTCAGTTTGACGGTCGTGGGAGGAGAAAAGGTTGAAGATGCCTTGGCCAATGCGTCGGCATGTAGATTTTCTGCGCGAGGGATAAAATGGACCTTTACAGATGAGAAAAAGTTTTCCATCAAATCCCAAGAACAATTTCTGTATGTTCTTAGTCTTGGATGCTTGGCTAGGTATTGTCGGTTTATTTGTCTTACTATCAATTCCGCGTCGTCGTATACCTCCAAGGTTTTTATATTCAACTTCTTCGCAGCCTCTAATCCTAAGATCAATGCCTCATACTCACATACATTATTGGTGTAATCTAGGTCCCACTGCAAACGATAGGAGAAAGGAACAATGAACTTACCTTCAGGTGCTACCAAGAGTACCCCAGCGCCGGCTCCTTCAGAAGACGAAGCGCCATCGAAATACATTTTCCATGCACCATTAGTGCACAACTCTTCTGTCAAGGGGCTTAACTCTTCTTGCTTCATCTCGAGCTCCTCAGGACCTCCATCCAATCCGTCATCAAAGGACAAAATGCATTTTCCCAGATCTTGGTCTGCGGTGTAAATGGGGAAGTTGTGTGGGTTTTGAGGATCACTGACCGTGTACGCTAATCTTGTCTCTTTGTATAAACGAGTGAATTGACCCCCGAACATAGGGATTGTGGTGTAATACATGTCTAACTGAAGGGAACCTCCCAACTTGGCCCCCCATGACCTAGACAACAACATACCGTACTTAGGGGGGATATCGGCGATAACCACATCCATCAGGATACTTTTAACAGGGACCTGCGCTAGGGTAACTACCAGATCCTTTATCATTCCCATGCATTTAACCTTCCTTGAATCAAAATAATACATATTTCCATAAGGTCTCATGATCTGGAGACCCAGCTTCTCCATTATAATTTTGGGCATAACGTTATGAGAAGCCTCGGAGTCTAACATACAATTATGCAGCAACTGATCATGTATATTCAGGGTGATATAAAAAGGAGCGATGTTGTCTTTGGACCCTTCAAAATGAGGACCAAAGGTGATGTTAGGTCTGTCATCTTCCAGGTTGATAACATCAGACTGACTCTCTAGCTCGCAGACACCCATCGCTTTGGCAATTTGTTTCCGATAAGCGGAAGTTTTTGCTAATTCTACCAAAGGAATCGGTATTTTAATCTTGTTTAACTCATTTTCAAGACTGAAAGATGTATTTACCTTGTCCGTTTCTTTGGTTGAAACTTCCAAATTTTTTCTTTCCGGCTTACATGTCTGGATCGCTTTATCAGTCCTGATCCTTGTTGAAGATGTAACTTTATCTACTGGTTCGATTTCTTATGTTTGAGTTTCAACATTTTTCACCTCGGACTCTTGGGTGCTCGCTACCTTGGTTTTGCTGCTAGGTAACAAGGTCTCTTCCGATGGAGGTTCATAAGATTGACCTTTTTGAAGGATTTTTTTAGGTTGATTAGTTGAGGTAGGCTTACTCTTGGATCTTAGATTATACTTTGGTTGAAACTCGACCATTATCATCTCTGTTTCTGGTTGAGATACACAGGGATCATTGTGATCACCTTCTTCATCCTCATTATACGGTGGTGGGGTGTTCAAAGATTTTTCATAATCTTCACGAGTGAGATACGGCTGTAAACAGTCATCACCGAAATTCGCAACTTCATCTTCCGAATCTCTGAAATCTTGGAAGTCATTTTATCCTATAAAATTTTCGTTCTTTAGTGGAGCTTGTATTTTTTGATCTTCGTTCTTTATTTGTTTATGTTTATTTTGTGGATTTGGGTTTCTCCTGAAGTCCTTTTTATTTGAAGAATCAGCCTTAACCTATTCCAACTCCATCCTAGATATTTTGTTGGACAGTTCTTTAATCACTCAGGCCATATCATCTACTCTATCATCAGTGTATCGATTCGAGCCCGAAGGACCCGTTGGTTCCCTATAGCGCCTATTATCGTGGTTGACTGTTTCGAATTTAGCTTTTAATTTTCCCGAAGCCATCATATTATATTCAATTTCGACGGCATCGTCTTGCATTCTATTTAGGGTGACTCCTCTTCTTTCTCGCAAAAGTAGTGCGAAATCTGGCTCGAAAGCTCCCGTGAAGCTTACTTTGGCTGAGGGTTCAGAGGGTTTAACTGCGGCGGGAATCTTATTATACAGTTTGTTGAATCTCAGAATAAATTCCATAACCATTTCTGAGTTCTTTTTCTTTAGGGACCCGAACTCGGTAATATAATATAAGTGATCTTTTCGCTCTCCCCATTTTCTTAGGAAAGCATCTTCCAAAGTGTCATATGACAGAATCGACGCTGCGGGTAAGCTCTGAAACCAAGTTCGGACAGGTCCTTCAAATGTCTGGACAAGGAGTATCGAATAGACATCTTCATGCTCGATACCACAGATGTCTGCGAATTGGTCAAAGAAATTTATATGCTCGACTGCGGTTAGATCTCCCTCCCCGGTGAACTTAGGAAGATTTTTGATGTAGTTTTCAGGTAAATCATGGAGAGGGACGGGTAAATTCAGGGGGGCGTATCTCGCCGCTACCTTTGCGAAAACTCTGGGAGGAGGGACTGGTACTTGACCTCCACCTCCTCCTCCAGGAGCTCCTCCACCAACTCCTCTGACGATTGCCATCGATTCTGGTGGGGAAACAGACGAGACTGGGAAATTCAGTCAAAGAAAAGCTGGTATGTCAACTGTCGATGGAATTTCTAAAGGATATTTTCCTTTTTGTATGGATGGGAAAGTTTGATGAATCTCACTCCTAACTTCAAAACAGTTTGTCGTCGGATCTCGAGTATCAAACAGAGGACTGCGTGAAGTAGAAGGTTCTGAATGGCATTTAGTCTTTAAAAAAATTTCGGGATTATTAATAGGCGTAATCAGCTTACCATCTGGGTTCTGTCTGGTATTCCTTCTAACGAATGCCAGCTTATTTTTTTCATGGAGTCGCCAAGTGAAATATTTAAAAGCCTTAAAATTGTGTGTACTCAATGTTCACTATCAAGGAGTAACACTTTCAATGAAATAAATGTCGTTTTCCCAGGGAAAAAGATTTCATAACTTCACTCCCCGACAACGGCACCAGAAAGATGTTGTTCCTGAGTCTGTACTAAGGCTTAAAAGTACAGTGTCGAGGCATCCAAAAGTAGGTGAAAGATGGGTGAGAGAGTAACGTCGACCTTCGGTATAGGAAACTAGGGAAGATTTCTACGTTCTCGTCGTCTAGCTTCCAACTGTTCCTAATTTGTTATATCTTGTTCAATAGTTGCCCATGAACGTTCAAGTTCGTCCCGGTTGTTAGCAGTTTTAAGGATTATGTCAAAAACGTTTAAGGAGATATGCGTTTGGTTCGATAGTCTGGGTTCGATATTAGGTTGCGTCGCTGCGGGGATAGTCATGGAGGAACAATAAGATTAGGAAATAATTTAAAGGGGGGTTTAAATGTTGTCTTGATTTGGTCTAAATAAAGAGAAATTTACGTTTTTGGAATAAAATAGAAATGCAAACTGAAGGCTTTTTCTCATAACTGTATTATATTTAATATAAAGGTGTGAGGTGAGAGAAAAAACATTTAGCTGTATTTAATGCAAGGTTCCTGCCAAAGAAAACTCACATATAAACAGAAGAGGAAATTAGTAATGAAATAACTGACATAGCGAAGAATAATATAGAATTTTGAAAGTGCAGATTGGTCTTACACCCGTTGATAGCTGGTGCAGAGGAAAGACAATAAACAAACACAGAATATCAGAATCCTTTCGTTATAGTAGTGGTCGTACTAAAGTATAACGAAGCACATCAATCATGAATAATGTAATGAAATGAAACATGAAATACAAAGAAACAAACTTGTAACACAGTCTGGACGGAATCGAGAATCTCCAGATTTGCTTATATTAACTTCTCGAATGCAAAAATCTCTATTACAATCAACACCAAAAAAATGTCCCTGCCCCATTTATTTCATTTTGTGATATATTTATACATCTTTGTAGATCAGTTAGAATATATTCAGTTACATAAATTTAGTTACAACCGAGGGGAGTGCAATTTCTCCCTTTCTCTTGCTCTATCTTTAAGTGGTGCCAGGTGCTCGTCTTTGCGTTGATTCGGTGCAGGCAATACATTTTTCTACAAACTGAGATACGAGCTGTGATGGTTCTGCTTGACAGCTGGCCTCGGCGAAGTAATATTCTCGGGCTAACTGTTGTAGCTTGTCACCCATTTGTGCATCGACAATTTCGAGGGCACTTATTTGCGCGCTAGGTTTGAGCAAGTGCTTATCAATTTTTGCCATGTCTACCTTATCCATCTCGGAGATATCGACCGAATGTCTCTCATCTTTTTCCTTAAGATCAAATGAGATCTGTTCCACGTTTATTTGCATCAATGCTTCTGCATCGCCTTGGCTGTCAATATACAACAACTCACCATCTATTGAATTAAAATCTTCCTCTAAAGAGTGGGTTACCTTTTGAACTTGTTCCTTTCCCAGGGAAATGTTCCCAATCATTCAATAGAATGTTACCTTTGGTTTTTTCAGGGATGGAAAGACTAGGAACGTCTGCGGAAAACCTGTTATTTGTGGAAATTACTGCGTCCTGGAAAGCGACCCGAGCCACTTCGACTTCTCTTTCTTTGGTAGTCAGGGTCTTAGCCACCTGATTTACCAACAGACAGTTCTCCCTAATTTCTCCTATCCTGGCAAGCAAATTCTATTGTGTCGAAAATAATTTTCTCCGAATCTCACTAGCTCGAGATTTAAATATGTTGATATTTATTTCTTTGCTCTCAGCGATTTCTGCTCGAACCTGCAATTGTTGAATCAGGTCTCTCTGTTGACTCACCTGCGCTCTACCATCTCGGACCACCGATTGTGCTTGCTCAAGCTTGGTCTTGAGCATCTCTATTTCGTTTTTGTCAGCCACCCTGGCTTGTTCCATCTCCATGCTGGCCTGACCTTTAGCATTTTCTGTGGTTGTAGCCAATCTGGCCTCGAGGGTCCTAATTAGGCAATTTTTCCTTTTTAATTGGTTATTCATAAGACCAACTGAGAATTGATTTGTTGAAGCATATGCCCCCAGCGTTCCCGCGATTTCAGTGGCGAGTTGCTCACTTTTCTTATTTTTTCCATCAGTCATGATTTTATATTTTTTTACAGTGGACTCTCCTTCTTGATAGAACTCTTTTTTCACCACTGCCTTCCTCTTTTTATCAAAAAAGAACTCATTTGGAGGGAGTTCCTCTGCTCTGATGGGCCTCAATTCTTCATCAAATATCCATCCCTCACCGATATTTCCCTGTGCCGATTGCAAGGGTGTGACCGAGGTGATGGGATCTCCTATTTGTTTTGCCGATTCTTTGGGGGTACTGATGGGATTCTGCACCTTTGGTGTAACCATAGTCTCTGTTTCAGTTTTTGGTGTCTATTCCTTTGGTGGGTCCGTGGTTTTTACTTGTACCTCTGAACTATGTTCTCTGGGTGGGTCAGTAGTCTATTCTTCTGCTTCGGGATTCTTCATTTTCTCCCCTTCCTGTCATTTTCCGAGGTTAGAATTTTGTTCCTCATAACCATCAGCCTCCTTTTGTTTCACTTCAGGAATACCCAAACCCCCCAAAACAATGGGAAGGCTTCTTCGTCTATGTTCCTGGAACTTTAATACGGATGTTGTGTCTTCGGGTGCTAATGATTGGATCCGAGCTAGCACTTCTTCATACGATCTTGCCCCTTGAAAAACGTCATCCGAGGGTGAATTTTCATGTTCAAATCTCTTGAGCCCATAATGAGCCAAATGATTTCCCACAACCCTCTGTGGATCATGCTTTTTAACCTCGATGGAGACCAAACTTAGGTCCTCCATAGCAGCAGCCTCGGCTTTGGCATGCCTAAAATCTAATAAAGAATAGTAATTGAACCGAATAGGAAAAGGAGGCCATACCTTCTTTGAGTAGCCCTTAAGGTATTTGCTTACGCCTCAAATGATTGTTTGCCAGACAACTTCTCGACAAGACAGCTTGTCGGGGGTGAACAAGGGCAACGCATCAGGGGGGACAGAAGCTCCGAAAACTCGGAAATACGAAAACTCTGGCTCACCATACCAATCTTCTATGCCACTCAGACCTGTTTCAATGTTGTCCGAGACGCGAGGTGGTGGGTGTCAAAAAATGGCGATATAAAGGGGCCCCATCACCCAGTTAAAAATATCATATACGAACTTTTCTCCTTTGTTCTCCCATAATTTGTCATGATACTCGTGCACATGTTTTTCTTGAGCTGGCTTCCAAGCCCAGTTCATCAAAGGGAATGGTGTCATGGAACACACCGCATCCATGATATACGCTGAAATGAAAAACGAGGATGGTTTCCCACATGCCTTCTGCTCTTGATACTCTGTGACTCTGTTGGCCAGACTGTCTGAGAGCATCTTGGCCTAATTGAACGAGCAACCTTCTGCTACCCGAAATATGAGAGGCACCCACGCTATGTAGAAATGTGTTGTGTCTTCTCTTCCAAATATCCTGCATGTCATCATGGCCACATATTTATACTGTGGCTCCAAAGAAGAGATGGAATAAATACCATGGTCGTTTGCTCTGAATTTTGTTGCGCGTGAAACCCAATCTTTGATCAAACCTGGCATGGTTTTGTTATACTGGACACATTCTTTCTGACACATTCTTTCATACTGGTTTTGTCATACTGGACGCATTCTTTCATACTCGTTGGTTGTTTATGATCGTCCTGGTGGGTAAGTTTACGTGGTCCAAGGCCAACGGATCATGTCGTAATACAGTAGCAACTGTGGCCTGGTTGCTATTCTGTACATCCCCGATTGGACTATTATCTTGTATTTAGTGTGTAGATCATCCCTTTCGTTATCATCGGAGTCGCCCGAGTAATCAACCAATTCTGCTTGCAGGGCATTTGAGACAAATGATCAGTCGGGAATTGAGTCAACACTTCGGGGTGAAGTATCAGCGACATTGTCTGTGCCCTGTCCCGCGACTTCTACATTCGCCTTCACTGCCTTTCGTGGAGCCATAATAGAGACTTGCGTTTTCGCCCTTCTGCGATAGACCTGTGTATACATGAAAAAATTAGTTCACTCGAAGAAACGTGAGCTCTGTGCGCTTATGAAAAATGTTTAAAATAGAATGAAACTCGTGTATATATTTGAAAGTTCTGTACTTTTCGAAATAAGTCTTTCAAATCGAAATTAGGAAGAAATTTATTTCGTAAAAATCCGATCTTATTATTCGTAGATTCACTCTAATCTTCCATGAATGTCATCAATGTTTGGCGGTCTGACGGTCAGTCGGGGTATGGAGAGTAAATAGCTACCTCGGGAAATGTGCAAACCTCGATGCGCGGGGCATATCTCGCATTATTTTAAATTTTCAAAGCTTAGCATGTTAATAACTTTCTCGCTGTTCGTTGCATTGTGAATTTCCTTTTAACATTTTGAGTCCCCAACTCGCGAGGACCGACTTTGGCTTAATTAGCATAAATCGTGATTTGGAACTTCATTAATTTTATAATCAATTTATTTCGCCACATCGCGGCTTCGGAACTTCGAAGACAAATTTCTGGGAGATTAGTACGCCGAGTCGCGAAAATGCGAGATGTCGATAATTAAGACTCAACTAAGGGGAGATCAATCTTGGATTAGGTGATTAATTAATCAAGTTATAATTACGTCGCGACCTCGTGAGTCGGGATTTTAGACGCCGTAACTTTATAAAAGATAGTGCCGAGTGGCGAAACGCCGAAAACAGATTTTAACCAGGGTTAGCCTTGTTGCTTTTAGTCTTTGACCAGGGTTAGCCCGAAGGAACCTCGTGTTCTCGGCTCTCAGAGCTGTAAAAATTAAAGTTCAAAATTTGCGAACGCCGAGGCACGAAACCCCGACGACATCTAATCACTGGGTTTAAAGATTTTACCCTGGTTACCGTCTTGAGCGAAAATTTAAAAAGACTTCGCCGTTTCGTGACTTGGGACGTGTAAATTTATGAGTTATATTATCCCACCTGTGAGATCCCGAAGTAAAACAAAGGGAGAGACATTCTTAAGAAAGTGAACCTATTTTGAGGGTAGAGAAAGCATCGCTTCTTAACCAATAAAGTTGCAGAGTTTTCAAAGCTTCGGGAAGGGACAAAAAACAAAAGGCCATCTTTAGATTTTTAAAAAATTGAAAATTGTGAAGGGTAAAAATAAAACCAGGGCGGATCCAACAGTAGGCATTTAAACCTCAACTTTATTGAACATATTGTAACATCCCCAACAACCAACTGGGCTATGTCACATAAATTTTTTGAGTTGTATGCAAATTAAAACATATATACACAAAAACTCTTGCAGAACTTTATATATAAAACTTAAAACAAATAAATACATTATGTAAATGCAGAGATTCATACGGAAATAACACTAAACATATACATGCAGTGTAGACAAAAAAATACCCATAAATATAAAGACAAGTATAAACCACATACATGAAAAACCCATAAAATTAAACACATAAATAATAATACAACATGTCATTTAACACACAATTGACAGTTATCATGGTAAAAATATCACCAACTGGGTGCGTCACTTCCGAGCTGGGACTAAACTCCACTTGGGTAAATGGATTCCTAATCAGGATGATGTATCTCAGACAACAGGAAAGACTCTGTCACAGGTGCCAACTCAAACTAACATGCTACATTCCCTCATTCCCCACATGTCCGTCCCACCCTAGGAAGTGTTCCCCTTCTTTGCTCAACAGTCCTTTGGATTCCCCACTTCCTTTTTGGGCTTCAACAATCGACCGAACAAGAAGTCTCGGAGCCCTGTAGCTTCAGTTTGAAACCTTCCGGAAATAAGTTCCCAGCGATTCTCTCACCTAGAGAGAAATTGTTCATGGGCCTGACAACTCGCCTCTTTAGTATCCCATGGGCTTGAAAACCTACTTCTTCAGTCCAACTCTCAAGCTAATCAGGTACATGTATGGGTATTAGTATGGTTACATGTACAATGACAGTAACAAAAAGGTATAGAGGACAACTGAATGAGTGAGTGAATGATGATGGAATGAATGATCCCCCAAAATTAACTAAGTCCAAGATATATGTATGCATGTTCCCAACTTGACACTTGTCATGTTAAGAGCTACTTTGGTCCACTTGTCCCCATCCTTAAAACTTAGGATAAAATAATTATCTAAACTTTATACTTTAAGGAATATTAATATCCATCTTTTTTTAATTTCAATATTTGGTAAACATTAATTTATTCTTTACAATTTAAAATTAAAACTTTATTGAACAAAGTCCATTTTTCTTTAATTTCAGTATTTAGTAAACATTCATGTATTCTTTAGAATTAAGAGGATTTGTTTAACATTCATTTATTCTTTAGAATTAATCTTTTGTTGAAATGGTAGGCGTTTAAACCTCGACTTTATTGAAGATCAAGTCATGCCTATAATATTTTATTTCTTTTGTAAATGGGAATATTATTTTTGGTTAAAGTATAGTTTTTGGTGAATGTTTATTTTCGTTTACATTATTTTTAATAAAATAAGCTTTTTATATGAGGAGGTGTAATGTCCCTCCATTTATAAACATTTGAATATTTTGTTTTTTGAGGATTTATGTTGTAAAAACTTATGTTTAGTATATATTTATATGATCATAAACATCAATGATGATGAATATTTTTGTAAATATTACTTTAAAGATGTGGCATGTTAGGGAATAAGCTAGCAAAAAGTTAGGCCAAGAATATTCCCTAGGATTATGGATGAGGCTAACCTGGAAAAACTACCTAGGAAAGTTATTCTTTTTTTATAAAAAAGGAAGAAGAGAAAAAAATCTAGAGGAGGCAGAAAGTTGTTGAGTACGCGTGAGAAATAATTGAGTTTGAGGGTTTTGAGAAAGAATCAAACTCTGATTTATCTGGATATAGTTGTACAAAATTTTCATTTCTTATGGAATAATGATTTAGACTCAAGGGTGAGAGGAAAAAATAATCTTAACTATTCATGATTATGATTGGGAGAAATTGATTCTCTATTCAATTAGTTCCTCGAATTTTGAAACATACTCACATATATTTAGTTAGTTAGTTAACTCGTTTATGTTCTATTAAAGTGTGTTAATTCTCACTATAAAGAGTATATGCAATTTGATATAGTCCTTTGTTAATATTTCTCTAACTACAACAAGAAAAAGTTTATATGCTTGTTAATCATATTTTATTATGTAAGAAAAATCGTTATGAGAGAAAAGATTAAACATTTGTATTCATTATTATATTGAAGCATTATTGAGAAAAAAATAGATAACACGTTTGCATGCATTTTAAAGAATAACACGTTACATTTATTTCTATGTACAATTCTACTCTATAAGTAGAGAAGAACACAAATATTTTATGTTTTAATCCTAAATAGTTTTCCATTGAGTAAAGACTAGAGAGAATATTATTTATCTATATATTAGAATTACAAGTATAGTAAGATAAACCATAACATAAAGATTAAAAAAGAGAGAGAGACTACTCATAAATAATGAAATAGTACTAAAAAGTTCTATTAATATTAATTGCTATCTTTATCCAAAAATTAGAGTAATAGGAAGACAAGAAGGTTCGACGCATATATATTAAACTCGGAGTTTTCTTTTAAAACAAAACTAAAGTTTTCATTTTTAAAGAAACCTAAAAATATTATTTAAGTAATTATGAGCTAGGAAAAATAAGATATTAACGACCTGCATATAACCAGAGAGGCTCTTGACCATTCCTAGGGTAGAGATAAGCTTATAGCTACAACAATGAAACAAAAGCAAAAATGTCTATTAACGATAAATGGTCTTTTGACAGTGTAACCACCATTCGAGGTGTGCACCAACTAAACAAACGTAAACTCAAAACCTGGTAATGAATCTGTATAACATTTCGAGAAGTATACCAGAGAACTTGAGCTCGTAAGCAAGAGGCGACACATTATATCCACTTTGTTAGTGTTGAAACCCTATATTAAGTTACAAGGGAGCTACACAGTTGTACTGGTGACCCTTAAAATTGGTCTCAGTGCTTTTGTTAATCTTGTACAAAACATAAGCAGTGGTTTATCACACAGTATATATGGAATGGGTACACTCACTATAGATAAACTAAGTTTCACACTGTGAGTAAGGACTATCTGTAGGATTCGGCTCCACAAAGCCTTATAAAACCTAAAAGAAATTTAATTTAAGGAATGTTAACCTAACATTTTAATTTAATTCATAATCAGTATATAACCAAAAATTATTGAATTGAACATAATATCTTACAAACCACCTTGTAACCCTTCATATTCCTTAAATTGCATAAAACAAATACGTAAATTAAAATACCTTGGTTTGATGCTAACCCTCCGCTTGTCTTGTTGACCTTCCTGCTGCTGCCTTGCCCAGCTTGAAGCCACAGACCAACTCTGCCCAAACTGTGTTTCCACCCTGCCAACTAGGACAACTTCCTAGCTCCAGGATACCATATGGATATCCTGGCCCCCGTGCCCAAAACCTCTAGAAAACCGGTGCCCCCTGTACTAATCCTTCCCAACTACAGAACTCAACTCCCCTGCGCAAATCCAAGAGAACCCTCCAAAAGATCTGCCCCAAACAAGTAGAATGATAATCCCCCTTCTTTCGTAAACCTCCTCCACTCATATCCCTCCTTCACCGCCCTTTCTCCTTATTTATTTCCTTACCTACACATTCATTATCTTATCCGATTATTAATGTTGTTTATCCAATTATTAATGTTTTATCCTATTATTAATGCTCCTTATCTCATTATTAATGCTCCTTATCCCCTCCGTATACGTAATCCTTTAATTTAAATAATTAAATTTATTAACCCTTTTAAATTTAATACCCATGTCATTGAATGTAATAGGTAATTAATTAATTAATTAATTAATCAAATTATAAAAATTAATTAATTAATAAATATTTAATTAATATCATTATACCAATTTTTGTTTAGTTAATAACATGTTAGAAAAATTAATTACCTAATAATTTTTTTTTTTTATTTAATAATCCCTAAACATATATTCTACTAGGGTTGTTACATACACCCACCCTTCAGGAAACTTCGTCACGAAGTTAAGGTGTCTTATGGTACAAAGGAAAAGAAACATGGTTCACACATTCATAACACGTAACTGACATTATCGGTAAGTAAGTCAAGAAAACTCATACATACTAGTGTATATGTACAAGAAATGCATGTGTAGCTAGTACATACAAGTCTCATGCATGTACTAATGATCAAAACTACCATCCTTTAGTAATTTATGTATGCATCCAATCCAGTCAGCAAGACTAGTCTTTTATAAAAGACAACAAACCAATCAATTGTTTGAGAAATCCTTTAATTACTATTATCGAGTTCAACAATTTGTATTTAGACAATTGTGGTTTAGTTACGTAATTATGAATATTCATATATACACATTTTTTTTTTTGAAGGGAAAACATTAAATTCCACCACATGACAGATCTCCATACCTTATCAACTATTACTACTCATCCTTATTCCCTAACCTACTTCCATATCCATTCCTATCCTCCCTCTGCTAGACTATCTTGGAGCATCAACTATATTGACCTAACTCCAAATAGAACCCGTAAGCAGAAGTGTCACGATCTCGACCAAGCTTCCCTAGCATGCATCTGACATTCATCATAACATGTCTTGGGGAGCGTGAACTAACACCGTCGTCCCATGACTTCACATTTCAGAGGATACACGGTGGGAAATGCATCCACCGCTCCTAATCATAACTAGGGTCCACACCCTACAATGGAATATACAATGGCACCGTGTTGCTGGGGGTTTTGTCATCGTTTATTCAGTTTTGGGCAGTGTCATCACCTGAAATCATGCATTGGTCCACATATCATAGCAATGCATCCAAACCAATATAATTTCACATACAATATTCATACCATAGTGTTTCTTGGCTAGTGTTCATGATATCCACTTTCATCATCTTTATCCCTTGGCTATTTCATAGCCCATAACCTCCAGATTAGTCTGTAACACAAACTCATACATTTCTATGCATTATCATCATGTAATTGCATACTATCATCATTTCAATTTGGTATCCCTGTACTGATAAATTAACATCAAAATTTTCCAGTTAGAAATAGATCTCATAATATCCCATAATTCAATTTCGACACCCATTCATAAGATTATCATTTACCAAAAATAAATTGCATCATATCCAACATCATCCTAATAGCATTTAAACATTCATTAAATTCACATTCTCACAATATGTCGCATCATATACATCATCATCATTAACATTTAACCATTCGTAAAGTTTATATTCACATAATAGATCGCATTACATACATCATCATCAATAACATTTAATCATTCATAAAAGGGTCATACATTTAAAGTTTAAGTTTATCACTTAATAGTTTCATTGTGACTAGAAAATAAAGTATATAGGCCTCAGGTAATCCTGGCTATCTAAGTCAAAAGGTGGTGTTCCATACATCCAACCTTCGAGAAACATATGCTCGAGGTGGTCAAAAAAGTGAGGGATAGTCTCGTCGTAGTGTCTCGACGCCTTCCCAAGTAGCAGATCCTGGACAATACTTGTCCCACTGGACCTTAACTTGGTTTACCAAACGGTTCCTGAGCTGTCGGACTCTACGGTCCAATATGCGTAATGGTTCTACCGTGAAGGTTCCCACGTCCGATACCTGCAATTCCTTCCAATTTAGTGTATGTGATTCATCAGCAACATAATGACGTAAAACAGATACATGAAATACATTATGAGTTTTATGCAAGTGGGGTGGCAATATAAGACGATATGCAACGGGTCCAATTTTCTCTTGGATTCTGAATGGTCCTATAAATCGAGGTGACAACTTTGTCCCCTTCTCGAACCGTATGGTACTCTTATTAGGCCTGATGCGAATGAAAACCTAGTCTCCCACTTCATAACTTCGGTTGGTCCTGTGTGCATCCGCATAACTTTTCTGCCTATCCTTTGTTTCCTTTAGTATTTTCCTAATCTGAATCACCTGTTCCTCCATTTCTTGAATCAATTCTGGCCCAACTGTTACTCGGTCTTCTAGTCTATCCCAACTCAATGGCGTTCTACATGGCCTCCCATACAAAGCTTCGTAGGATGGCATTCCGATGGAGCTATGATAACTGTTATTGTAGGAAAACTCTACCAAAGGTAGGTACTTCTCCCACTGGGTTTGATTATCCATTACATACATCCTAAGAATATATTCCATGACACTATTTTCTCTCTTAGTTTGCCATCTATTTCAGGATGATAAGTTGTGCTTAAGTTCAATTGAGTACCCAACGCTGTCTGTAAACTTGTCCAAAACCTAGAAGTGAATCTGGAGTCCCGATCTGAAATGATCTTCTTAGGTATCCCGTGCAAATGGATAACCTCGCTTACAAAAACACGTTCCACATCAGTGACATCGTGTCTCTAACCAGAATAAAATGAGCATTCTTGGTCAACTTATCCACTATCACAAGAATGGCATTGTGTCTATGAGATGTGAGCGGCAACCCCACAAAAAAATCCATAGAAATGACTTCTCATTTGGACATAGGAACATCATGTGGTTGTAGGAGGCTTATCAGGTGATGGTGGTTGGCTTTCGCTTGTTGAAATTCTAGGCACTTGGCGATGAAATGGACTACATCACGCTTCATGCCTACCCAGAAGAAGAGTTTCCTTATATCTGCGTACATCTTTTTCACACACGGATGCACACAAAAAAGTGCTCTATGGGTTTCCTTCAGTATGATGCTTCGAATATCCCCATTCTCAGGGATGCACATCCTTCCTCAATATCTTAACATTCCGTCTATTCCTAGACTATATCCTTCATACTTTGGATCTAACTGCCTCCCTCTCTGGAGGTTTGAAGTAACCTTTAAATACCAATTGTCTCCTGGGAGTTGTGTGAACACATGTTCCCTCATATTGACCTTTAAGGTTACCAAGGAGAAGATATGTGGTCTCCTACTCAAGGCATCTGCGACCACATTTTTCTTTCCCTTTATGTACGAAATACCAAAATCGTACTCACTCATAAACTCACTCCAGTGCCTTTGCTTGGCATTCAGATCTCTTTGAGTGAAGAGATGTTTCAAACTTTGATGGTCTGTTTTGAGCTCAATGTTTCGCCCCACAAGATAGTGCCTCCAAATTTTCAGAGCTAACATTACAGCTTCCAACTCTAAATCATGAGTCGCGTATAGCTCTTCATGTTTATTCAACTTCCTT
>SNQJ01S0114437.1:28821-40063 GCA_010110895.2 Picea sitchensis
TTTACAAAAATTACTGGTGCGCCCCAAGGTGAGACACTGGGCCTTATTAGCCCTAAGTCTAGTAACTCTTTCAACTGCATTCACAATTCACAAAGTTTTGGTGCTGTCATCCGATACGGAGTCTTGGAGATTGGTTCTACACAAGGTTTTAGCTCAATAGTAAAATCAAGCTCCCTCTTAGGAGGTAACCCTGGTAACTCATTCGGAAAAACATCCGTAAATTCTGACAATACCGGGTACTGATCCAATGAGGGTCCCTTCCTTTCATTCACTTCTTCCACTACATACAATCGACACCCTTATCTCAAGCATCGCTTAACCTTCATAGTTGATATAAAGCGTAATGACAATTTTCTCCGTACACCCTGGATCTCTATTGGCCTTCCTTCGTCATCGATACAAAGCACCCTCTTTGTGAAACAATCTACCATGGCCCAGTGAGCTGCTAACCAATCCATTCTAATGATTAGGTCATATGCTCCGAGAGCAGTGACATATAGCTTCAACCTGGTAGTACACACTCCTAGGTATACTATACACTTATCAACACTAGGTCCTACTGCTTGTTTTTCCCCCGAAGCCATCTCGACTTGTTTAAAGTCATCGTGCTCGTAGGCTGCCAACCCACTCTTTTCTAATGCAGATGGTGGAATGAAACTATCTGTCGCACCAGAATAAAAAAAAATCTTAACATTGATATGATTTAGCGTACCTGATGACTCCACCACCGTGGATTGATTTTCATCCTGGCGGTTATTAACTGCTACGTAAATTTGGTGGTTGCTACTTGATCTCCCCATCGGTGCTTTTCCTTCTCTATGCAGAAAACCTGATTGTAACTCTGGGCAGTCACGCTAGTAATGGGGTCCTCCGCACCCCCAATAGGTAACACGAGATTGAACCTGTGTACTTTTATGTGACTGTCTCTGAAATGAGTTCCTTCCTCTGGAACCCCTGCCCCTACTAGTCGTTCCCTGAGATGGTCGTGGACCTATCTGTGTTGTTGGCGATGAACGAGATGCTGCACTTGCTGCCATTGAAATCCCTGCGGCTACTTTCCTTGGCGCGACTCTGTTACCATATGGTGGTGGAATTGAGCCCCCTCCCCTAGGAAATGTCCTCGGGGCCTTTCCTACGAATCCAGGATGATGCGGAAATGTCGGTCTTGTACCCCTGGTTAAGTTCATTTGTTCCCCCGCATAACGCGCATTTTCCACCGCTTCCGCTATTGAAGACAGTTTCCACATACACACCATAGCTCTTATCTTAGGGTTCAATCCATATACGAAGCGCTCTTCCTGTCGTTGGTCATTATCCATATATGAAACATATTTGACCAGTTCCATAAATCTGATCTCATATTCTTCTATAGTTTTGTTTCCCTGTACTAAGGCATGAAATGCCCCTACCTGTTGTTCCTCGTAATATGCTGGTAGATATTTCCTTCGGAACCTCTCCTTGAAAAGTTCCCAAGATACTTTTTCTGGGGTAAGGTGTAGTTTTCTTTCCAGGTTTCCCCACCAGTTCAAGGCGTTGTCTCTTAACTAAAAAATTGCGATCTTTTCCCTTGATTTGGATGCATAGTCCCTTAAGGAAAAACACCTTATCATGCCTTCCAACCATGCTTCCATGCGTTCACTGGCGTGACCCCTAGAAAACTCCGGAAGTTTGATCTTCTATAATTCTCACGTGATGTCTTCAGGTGGAGGTCCTCCCCCTAAATCCCTTGACACTTCTGGATTACCCGTTCCATACGGTGGGGGTTCCACTTCAGTCCCTGCTGGTTGTCACCCCTTCAAAGTCTCATTAATGGCTTCCAACGAGCACAATATGAGAGCTAGTTTGGGAAATGGTGGTGGTGGCGTTGGTGGTGTTGGCGGTACCTGTGACGATGCTCCCCTACCTCGAATCCCTCGATTCCTAACCATCCTGTATGCTTTAAACTGCATCAACCAAAGTTGTCAGGATGAGTTCAAGGACATTTCAAATTGGTGCTACTCAAACTAGAAACAGGGTTAGGCTTAAGTTTTATTTACTTGTCTGTAAACATACATTACTCCTTTAGGGGATCGACTAGGTTAGGATTAGGATTAAGCGTCTAAGCTTGATTTCTTCGCCCCTATGAAAAAAAATCTATTGGTTCCCTTGCCCTGTAGCTATGCTAGCCTTGCGCCATACTTTCCAATTCCTATGCTTACTCTCCTAGTGCATATGTCGCCTCCTTCCTTCTTGTCCTAGTCTAAGTCCTTTTAAATTTTCACTTACAACTAAATATCCTCTGATGCTTGACTCGAGAGAGTTTCCTTGGCGTGTAGTGTTGGCGTTGTCGAATGCTGCATCGAGATTTAGCATTGACTTGACTGGTGGAATGGAGTGGAGGGACTTGGCGCTTGGCTCGATGAGTTGTGTGTACGGTCTCGTGAACATGACGCTTGGACAATCAGAGTTTATACTTGGGATACAAATATCAACAATGTTAAATAATCTTTTACCTTGATTTCCAGTGCATTCACTAATTATGATTCAACTCGGTTAGCTGGCTCTGGATCACTAGGTTAGGTAATAAGCCAATTAGTCTTAATCTTCATACTATATCTTCATGATAATAATACCACTCTAATCCCTACAGTGTTACCATTAATCTAAATAAGTAAAAGAATTTATTTGTAAATACTTATGAGGGCGCGTTGGTGTTAGTGTTCTTCTTAAGGCGCTTCGCTTGGTGGGGGTCTTGGGTTCAAAACCCATGGACTCTCAAACATTTTAATTTAATTAATTAATCATAATTACTTTTAATTAATTAATATACTTAGTTTTAATTTGCTGCATATATTTAAATATATGTATGTATATTATATTATTATTATTATTGTTAATAATAAATAAATAAAAATCAAATATAAAATTAAATAAAATAAATAAAAATATTAAAAAAAATCAAATCGGGCACGCATGAAGCCCACATGCCCGCTTCCTCCAAAATAATCCTACACCTATCTCTCCAAACCCTAAACGCGTCCTTCCTCTGTCGCTTCTCCACTTTGCTCTATCCCTCTCGGTAGGCTCAATGCCCTTCTCTGAGCACTGGTGCTTGGGTGATGGCTTCTTTGTATTACGTTTTGTGTTTGGCTTGGAGGTGAGTGAGCTCTCTCGTTCATCTGGTTGTTGCGCGCTCCATAGTTCCTCGTGGGTTTCTACCAGCTAGTGTTGTCATTTTTGACTCGGGATAGTTTCTTCATTTTGGTTTGGCAGACTGTAGGGTTTCTGTGAGGAAAAATGGTTGGTGAGGCGATTCCTACTAGAGCTGTAGCCAATGTTTTGAGCATATTTTTTTTCATTATTATCGCCGATGTGGTCCCCCTCGTGGCTCGGTGCTTGGTCTGTGTATTGACCCTCGTAGGCTCCTGCGTATTGATGCGTAGTGCACCCATTTTGGTTTCCCTTGTGAGCTTCTCCTCTATGTGACTCACTGCATGGTGTTTATGCATTTGGTCTTGACTGACTTCTGTTTTCAATTTTTGTTTCCCATCTGGTAAATTGTAATCTCTTTTGGAAATTTAGATATTTGTTATGGAGTGAAAATCTTTCCTCGGGAATTTTATTTAATGGCTAAGAACGTGAATCAGAAACCCTGGAAATCTTGATGAGAACGAAGATCAAGGCTTTGCCCGAATCAAGACTCGCAAGTGCATCCAAGGATATGCAGTCAAATAGTTTTGGACTTGATGGCGAGCAATCTCAGGAGCCGCCTCAAGTGTTTACTTATGTCACAATCGACCATCCATCCAGGATATTGGAAATAGTGCAAAAGTTAATGCAAGGAGCAATTTACATGAAAAAGACAGATACTGTTGATCTAAATCTCACTGAATTTTCACAGGGTTACCAAAGGCTTGGATCTGAAAATCGTCGAAAAGCTCTCTTTGCACTTGCTACCCAGTTTGGTGTTAATAGGGCCAACATTTGAGAACTTATGCAGCAATATCTTGGACTGCAGACTGATGATCATGCACAACAGTTTGACTTGGACGAGGAAGGGTCTGTGTCTGCTTTATATAGGACGGAAAAATATTTGCGACATGCTCTAAATCCATTATATATAACATTGTTTGAGTGATTGAATGCACATCCTGGTGGCTTGAAGTTCTTGGTTGATCTCCGAGTAGATCTGAATGGAGCTATTTAGTAAGTTCTTTCTATACAATGAATATTGGTGTCAATGTTGTTATATATTTTCACAATGTAGTTTTAATGGTCTCAAATATGGTCAAATGAAACAAAAGTCATGGCAATTTTATTGTGTACATCCAGTTTATTATTAGTCTTATTCCAAAAACAAAAAAAGTATTTTGTATTAATATATACAAAAGTACAAAATTTCAAAAAATTTCACAAAATTTATTTTGTAGGGTTTGCATAAAGGGTGAGAAACATAATTTTAAGGGAAGAAATGCATCTCACTGAGATCATGCAGAGTTACATGGTGCAAGTGATGAATTTATCTCCAAATGCAACAGAACAACATGTCTGAGATTTCTTCTCCCACTCTGGAACGATCGAAAGCATTGAATTGGAGAGGTAATCTCAAGTTTTTAGGGATTTTTTTTTGTTTCAAATTTGTATTGTTTAAGGTTGCCAAGAAGTGTTGAATTAGAGAGGTAGCCTCAAGATTTTGGGGATTTTTTGTCACCAACACTTTCACCCGGTTCGTTTTGGCTGCATTAAACTAGAAACATGTCTTTAGGGGGTTTGGACCTCGGTCTGAGTATTAAAATTGCTTAAGATTGTTTAATTTTTTTGGAGATTATGTATAAATTGTGTCCAACATACTCTCTTTTTTTTTAATGTTTTTGTTTAATTAATTTTTTTTTTGAAGATTTATATGTAAATTGTTTAGCATAATTCCAATCCCAGTTTCCCAACTTAACTACAAAGTTTGACCATTTGTTGTTGATGCAGATAGAGGATTTTGTACGAATAAGAATAGACGAACGCAAAAGGAGTTTTGAAAGAAAAGAATATATATATATATATATATATATATATATATATTTGTGCGCAATTATAATGAATTTAAAAAAAATGGAAAAGTGGTTAAAGTGTTTGGTTTATAGTTTAACAATTTCTTATAAAGCTAATACTAAGAAGTAGTTAAAATTCTAACATTAATACGTCCTATTAATGAATATACATACTTAAAATCAATGTATACTTGGCTTACAGGTTAGGTGGGTAGGTAGGTAGGTAGGTAGGCCCTTGGTTCCAGATTTTGAACTAGGGCTCTGATACCATGTGTAGGGATTCGGCTCCACAAAGCCTTATAAAACCCAAAACAAATTTAATTTAAGGAATGCTAACCTAACATTTTAATTTAATTCATAATTAGCATATAACCAAAATTTATTGAACTAAACATAATAGCTTACAAACCACCTTGTAACCCTTCATATTCCTTAAATTGCATAAAACAAATACGTAAATTAAAATACCTTGGACTGATGCTAACCCTCTAGTTGTATTGTTGACCTTCCTGCTGCTACCTTGCCCAACTTGAAGCCATGGACCAACTCTTCCCAAACCGTGTTTCCACCCTGCCAACTAGGACATCTTCCTAGCTCCAGGATACCATATGGATATCCTAGACCCCGTGCCCAAAACCTCCAGCAAACCAGTGCCCCCTGTACTAATCCTTCCCGACTACAGAACTCAACTCCCCTGTGCAAATCCAAGAGAACCCTCCAAAAGATCCCCCCCAAACAAGTAGAATGATAATCCCCCTTCTTTTGTAAACCTCCTCCGCTTATATCCCTCCTTCACCGTCCATTCTCCTCATTTATTTCCTTACCTACACATTCATTATCTTATCCGATTATTAATGCTCTTTATCCGATTATTAATGTTTTATCCTATTATTAATGCTCCTTATCCGATTATTAATGCTCCTTATCCCCTCTGTATACGTAATCCTTTAATTTAAACAATTAAATTTGTTAACCCTTTTAAATTTAATACCCATGTCATTGAATGTAATAGGTAATTAATTAATCAAATTATAACAATTAATTAATTAATAAATATTTAATTAATATCATTATTCCTATCTTTGTTTAGTTAATAACATGTTATAAAAATTAATTACCTAATAATTTTTTATTTATTTAATAATCCCTAAACATATATTCTACTAGGGTTGTTACACTATCTCACCAGGGATAATAGACAAGATATGCATGTAATTAGTAACAAATCTTATTTTTCCATCGTCTCCCTGAGGCATGGAGTTCATGTGGCATTACCCAGAGAATAAAGTCATCATGATGCAAGGGAATAGGATACAAACTCATTAAAACCCACTGTCAATAATTCTAGGATAAAAATGATGAGCATATTGGCCGAAAAGAGGACCCGAGACATTAAATATGCAAAAATGGTTACTCTTACCTTAACTTTTTCTATTTCCTTAGGCTCGTTAGAAGAAAATCTTTTTCATGCAGAGTAGGCATGTGCATAACCAATGAATGTCTAGGATAATTGATCTACAAGACAAATTCATTATGAGTACCAATTATACAATAACAAAAACTTATTTAATATTGCAGCTTACACAAACATATTACTAAATTAATAACCCTAGTAAGTAAATGTATGCACAACAACATAATGCTTTTCCATGAGGTTTGAAACCTACATATCATGTTAAGGTTTCGTTTTGAAACGATTGCTAGGTTGGAATCGACCTGCATAATAAAAGCAATGGTTAGTGTCTCGGACATGTAATATAAAAACAAGAAAGTTTAGTAAAATCTCCATCATCTATGATAGTAGAGAGACTAAGTTGTTACGATTGCAAATGCGGAAAGACACAACCAACAATCACACAAATTATAAAACACAGAGATTTAGGTGGTTCACTCAAAGATTGGGCTACGTCCACCAAAGAGAGGTATCAATTGTCTTATTATTCAGATCATGGAGATTATACCAACTCACTCCTTGGTATCAGTTGTCTTATTATTCACATCATGGAGATTACACTAGCTCACTCACACACCTGTTTGCCTCTACGGGCTTACATAAATAATGAATAGAATAGATTAGTTACATAACTATTTTCTAAACTTGTGTGTTCATACCAAATTGGTAGATTTGGTTGAACAAACTACTACAAAATAGGCTCCACTAAATCTGCGCATATCTACCGAATATGGGAAATTCGTTGGCATATTCAACAATCTCCACCTTGACAATAATTAACCTGATACCTTGCTCTTTCTTTTTGTTCATCACCTTTTCTGCAAGCCAATAGAATCCATACACCATCTTAGCTTATCTAACAGTACTAGTTTTGTGAACATGTCTGCGCAATTCTCTTTTGTATGCACTTTCTCAAGAGAGACTCCACCTTCATCGATGTCCTGTCTTACAAAATGGTACTTGGTATATGTTTTTTTTTACTGTGATAGGTTGGATTCTTAGCCAAGTGAATATCACTTTGACTATCACAAAGTAAATTTACGTTGTCCTGCATCCTTCCAATCTCACTCACCAAACAAACCTTTCAATCAAACTGCATCTTTGCAACCATGTGAAGAAACTACGTATTATGCTTCTGTAGTGGATAAAGCAACAATGTTATGTAGCTTTGACATCCAACTAATGGCTCCACCTGCAAGAGTAAATAGATACCTTGAAGTTGACCTTCTCTTGTCCAAATCAACTGAAAAATTAGAATCAACATATCCATAGACTAATTCACAACCATTGTTATAGGTGATACAATAATCACTTGTGCTCCTCAGATACTGAAGCACCCATTTCACTGTTGTCGAGTGCTCTTTACCTGGATTTTCCATATATCTGCTAACAACCTCAACTGCATGTGAAATGTCTGGCCTTGTTCTAACCATCGCATACATTAGACTTCCTACTGCATTAGCATATGGTATTGGAGAAATATATTCCTTTTATTCTTTTTTACTAGGACATAAACTTGAAGAAATCTTTAAATGTGAAGTCAAAGGGAATGAAACTGGTTTCACATCATTCATACCAAACCTCAAAAGTATCTTCTCAACATACTTCTGTTGTGACAACCAAAACTTACCATTCCTCTTGTCTCTGAATATCTCCATGCCCAAAATATGCCTTGCTACTCCTAGATATTTCATATCGAACGTCCTAGCCAATTCATCCTTTTACCTGTTGATCTCAGTTATGCTTTTTCTTGCTAAAAGCATATTGTCAACATACAATACTAAGATAATGAATATGCCATTATTCAATTTATTAAAGTAGACACAATGATCATACTCACTCCTTCTATAATTATGGCTCACCATGAAAGAGTCAAATTTCTTCTACCATTGTCTGGGCATCTATCTCAGACCATACAATGATTTCTTGAGCTTGCAAAAAATTTTATTGTTGCAATTCTGAACGAAGCCTTCAGGTTGTTCCATGTAGATCTCCTCATCCAAATATCCATGTATGAAAGAAGTCTTAACATGTAGCTTCTCCAACTCCAAATCAAGTAAAGTAGCCAATGCTAACACACTTCGAATTGAAACAATCTTAACAACTGGTGAAAAAATATCATGAAAGTCAATACCTTCTTTTTGATAATATCCTTTCGCAACCAGCCTTGCTTTGTATCTTTCCACCTTATCATCAACACCCTTCTTCAGCTTGTAGACCCACTTGCAACCTACAGATTTTCTATCTCTTGGAAGTTCTACCAGGTCCCATGTGGCATTCTTATCTAATGCCTTAATTTCATCCTTCATTGCTTATTTCCATTTAGCAATGTTAGAACACTTCATAGCTTCTCGATAGCACATGAAGGTTTATCATTATTAGTACTCAAATAAACTGACGAAACAAAATCATCATACCTTCTTGGAGGATTTCTGACCCGCATAGATCTCCTTAGGGAATTTTGTGTTCATCCACATTCTGTTTATTGTTATCATCAACCATGTCTTCCTCTGCAGGAAACTCTTCATGAACATATTCAAAAACTTGTTCATGTCCTCTTTCATTTGTATTTGAAGTGGTTTCAAACTGAATCTGTTGATACTTAGGTACTTCTTCCTATTTCATTTGAACATCTATATCTGATTTGATGAGAGATGATTCAACAAATATTACATCTTTGTTAATCGTGATCTTGTGGGTAGTAGGATCCAACAACTTGTACCCCTTCATACCATCACCATATCCAACAAAGATAATCCTTTTTTATTTTGGATCTAATTTAGAACGTTGATGTTTCGGAATTAGAGCATAGGCTTCACAACCAAAAACTTTAAGATTAGAATAATTACGAGGGTGGCCTTTCCATACCTCTTCAAGAATATTTCATTCTATTGTTTTTTATGGTGATCAATTCACTAGATAACAAGTTGTAGTTACTTCTTCTGTGCATAGTTCATACTGCAAGTTGGCATTACCTAGCATACTGCTTGCTCTCTCTAGAAGAGTCATGTTCATGTTTTCAACAACTCCATTCTGTTGAGGAGTATAGGCAGTAGTTTTATGCCTATCAATCCCAAACTCCTTGCAATAGTTCTCAAATTCCATTGACGTAAATTCACCACCATTATTAGTTATTAAACATTTAATGGATCTATGAGTGCTCTTTTCCACTAAATCTCTAAACTGCTTGAAAACATTAAACACATTAGCCTTTCTTTTCAACATATAGACCCAAACCTTCCTAGAGAAATAATCTATAAAAGTTACAAAATATGATGATCCTCCATATGAAATAGTAGGGTATGGTCCCCAAACATCATAATGGATATAATCAAGGACTCCTTCACTGGTGTGTCTTCCGGTTTTAAATCTTTGCCTATTATGTTTTCCATAAATATAGTTCTTGCATAAATATAACTTTAAAGACTTTAGACTAGGAAGTAACTTGCAATCATATAATACCTTTAATCCCTGTTCACTCATATGGCCCAATCGTTGATGCCACAGCCAAACAGAATCATTGTCGTTCTCATATACCATTGTCTCATGATTTCACTTAGTTCTTCCTTCTAGGAGAAACAGGTTACCAACCTTCTTCGCTTTCATAACCAATAGGATTCCTTTGTAAACTTTCATAACTCCAGCTTGAACAATACTCTTATATCCTCCATTGTTTAAGACTCCCAAATAAATTAGGTTCTTCCTAATCTCAAGTACATGTCTCACATCATTTAATATTTTAATAGTTCCATGAAACATCTTAATTCGAATGCTACCAACTTCCACAACTTTACCTAATATATCATTTCCCATGTAAACTATTCCATCATCTATGGACTGGTAAGTAATAAATCAGTGTCTATGAAGACACATGTTATTTGAAGAACCATAATATAATAACCATTGTTGATCATGATGTGAACCAATACTAATTGATAAAACTTCATCAATCATACCTGAACTTGTTGTTGAACCTGTTTCAATTGTGTTTTCTTCCTTCCTCTCTTTTGGAGGGTCTTCTTTGGAGGCTTGTTGTCTCTTCCAACAATCCTTCTTCAGGTGTCCAAATTTTCCACAAAACCAACACTTAATCTTTGGGTAAAATCATGAATCTGGGTAACACTTTCGTGACAATCGGGTCTCCAAAATTTCTAGCGGCAATTTTTCGGCCGAACAAATATTGTTTTCGGCCGAAAATTTTCACGTCAAATTTAACGGTGCCCTCGAAATTTGTGTTCAATATTTTTTGGGTGAACTATTTTCCCGTGGTAAGCATCTTTCGACCGAAATACTTTTCGGACGAAACGTTTATTTTTAACGGATTCCGTTAAAAACTAGGTTTCGGCCGAAAGAATATTTCGGCCGAAAACTTGAAAATGGGACTGTTTGCAGGAAACTGCAAATTCTCTCCATATTACTTCATCTTTGGAGGTAGCGGACTCCTACAAATACTCAGAATTTAGTTTGAGAAATGATACCAACCTTTTTAAAATTGAATTTACTTTCATTGGGTATAATTTGTTTTCATTTTCATTGTTTTTATCTAATTTTATTTAATTTTATAAAAAAATCACTAAATAATATTTTTAGGTGAGATAATGATTTGGTAAAATGAAAAATCCATATCTCTAAAAATACACAACCGAAAATTATGAAAAATTTATATTCATAATTTTTAAACGGTTCTCTTCAAAAGGGTATTTTTAGATTTTACTTTTAAGTAAAAATTAAGATAGATACAAGGTGTAGAAAAACACGTGTTTAAAAT
>SNQJ01S0114437.1:40113-53730 GCA_010110895.2 Picea sitchensis
GTATATTTCATTTCTTAAAAACATAAGTTTAATAATAGATACATTGTTGTGGAAAACAATAACTCATTATCATTCCTTTCATGTTTAAGGAACATACTCTTAAACAATTGTCAAATTGACATATCAAATCTTGATAAAAAAAATTGAAAAATAGTCATTAGAAATATAACAAAATTATTCACAACTTTTTTTTTTACTGTGAAGTGAAGTTCTAAATAAAAAAAATACTTTTGTATGCCGGAAGTTGAAGAACTTGTGAAAATACAGTTTTTTTGTCATAAAACAAGCAAAAGTGTTACCCACCTTCATGATTTTACCCCTTTCTCTTTTTACCCTTCGACTTTGACCAATAGAAATCGCTCTGACCCTATCCTCTTTCTTTAGGTCTGCCTCTGACCATCATTGCCTCAGATGTAGAGGTTTCTAGATTGGATTTCTTCCTTGTTTCCTCAGATAGTAGTGCTCCAACAATAACATCAAACTCAATACTTTCTGTTGTGTTGAAACTAATAGAGGTAACAAAGTGATCCCATGACACGGGAAAAGAACACAATAATGTAATTGACTTATCTTCATATTCGAATTTTACTCCCATGCCAGTCAACTGAACTAAAAGAGCATTAAAAACATTTAAATATTCATCTATTTTCATACCTTCCTTTATGCGACAACTGTAAAATTGTCTTTTCAGGAAGATCCTATTTATCAAGGATTTCGTCATATACAAGATTTCCATCTTCGTCCATAAACCAACTGTTGTCTTCTCCGAGACAATATTGAACAAAACATTATCGACCAAACACATGCATATGACACTTAGTGCTCTCGCATCGATCTCATCCTAGTCTTCATCTATTATGGTCACGGGTTGTTTTGATTTTCCCAAAAGCACCTTCACCACACCTTGTTGCATGAGGAGATCGTGCATCTTCACCTTCCAGATCTCAAAATTGTTCTTTCCATTGAACTTCTCAATTTCGAATCTAGCACTCTGATTTTTCGTTATTAGCAGAAAGAAAAAATTCCAAAAAAACAACATTGCTTATAATAGCCAAGGCCCTTTGAAAAATATGTAGAGGAATAATGGTATAAACTTCAAAAGGTTTATTAAAAAAAAAAAACCTTTAATAAAAAACCTTTTACTAAAAAATTCAACTTTTAATAAAATTTAACCTTTACTTTAATTCTTCCACCTTTTTGAATTGTTTTAAACATTCACCTCACCTTCTATTAAAACATTCTCCACTCTTATATATATATGTCATTTGCCTTCCTTTATATATATGTCATATGCATTCCTTTAAATATATGTCATTTGACCTTCCTTTAAATATATGCCATTCACACCCATTTTAAATATATGCATACCATTTAAAATGACTATCAATTTTTAATTTGAAGATCCATGCACCTACCTTTATAGATATGCCAGCACTGAAATGTCAATACTAAAATTTCATAAGTGCACCAATAAATTAGTGCTTCCCTTATGAACCAACCCTAACACTGAGTTGTAAACAACGCTCCCTTCTAGTGCTCCAGTCCCTACGTTCCCTTAAAAACAGATAACCCAACATTTCTCCTCCTCCACGCCCGTGACCTCACAGATCTCCAACGTCCCACTCTGATACCACTTGTTACGATTGAAAATGCGAAAAAACAAAACCAACAATCACACAGATTATAAAAGACAAAGATTTATGTGGTTCACCCAAACATTGGGCTACATCCACCAAGGAGAGGTATTGGTTGTTTTATTATCCAGATCATGGAGATTACAACAACTAACTCACACACCTGTCTACCTCTATGAGCTTACATAAATAATGAACAGAATATATTAGTTACATAACTATTTTCTAAACTTGTGCATTCATACCAAATTGATAGAATTGGTTGAACAAACTACTACAAAATAGGCTCCACTAAATCTGCTCATATCTACCAAATCTAGGAAATCCATTGGCATAGTCAACATAAGTTACGCAGCATAAGTAATGGTGAATGCAAGTCGAGCACCTATAAATAAGAAACGATAAGAAGACTAAATTGTTTGTACTCAAGAGAAAATGCATAGTGTTTTCTTCATCATGCACTTTGACAATGAACTTAGTTTGAAGTTAGGCTAGTGTGCCACATTAAAGATAAGTGGTACTTGGTTAGGTAAGAGGACTCAAAGTTTCCAATAATGGTGCCAACTTGTCGTTTGATTTTATCTGAAATTAGTGGAATGACAAGAGATTAACTATGATATTTGTCAAAGCAAGGTACAAAGTATATCATGTTGTGATATTTGTCAAAGCAAGGTAGGAAGTATATCACGCCTTGATTCTCGACGTGATGTGTCATAAAGCCTACATGCAATGTAGGTTGGGTATAGTATGTTATGTAACACATAAACATTCTAGGTAAGAGGATGGTAATGCTTACAATGAAAGCCATAACTCATGGATTTTATTTTACCAAAATATAGGGTGAGTGTTCCAAGTTGGTGGATGAAAAAGTGGCAAGGGGGTCAATAGGAACGCACACTCTTAGGAATGTGTGCATGTTCTCAGGAATGTGAATGTGTTCCTATTCATATAGGTCTATTAAAGCTCGAACCTCTAGTAAACAATTCCATGTAGGTTCGTTGATAGAAAATTATACACTCTGCCCAATTTTTAAGGGACTGTAAGCACGTTTTGTGCTCATTTCATTTCCACACCGCGCCTAACAATTTTCTGAGTTGTAGTAAAAACAGGACTAATATAAGAGGAGAAAATCGCAAGTGTAGTGTAGCTAGAGAGGTAGTGGGGGGTCCGGAGGGCCGATAGTAATAATAGTGGAGGTCATTCAGTGTAATGTGGACTAGGTCCACTATATTATTAAATAAGGCCCACTCTGGTAGTTATATATAATAAATGTAAGAGGAATTACTAGAAGGTTCTACTTCTAGAAGGTTTCTCCTCTAGAATGTTCTGAGGTTGTGGGTAGAACTATATAAAGGGGTTCAAGCAATGTAATGAGACAAGTTGAGAAGTATTTTATTTGGAGCGGTAGCTCAATATGAGGATACCCCTCGAAGAGGCAAGTGAACAAGAGAGGATCCCTTCCATAATAAGATCCATTGTATGGTGTTTCTATTCCCTAAATAGTTTCTTATAATAAAATTGTGGTTATCTCTTAATAAAATCACCAAACAAGATATATGGAACAATATAGAAGAACAACAATTTTATTATAAGAAAACCCTTAGGGTAGGGAAACACCATACAATGGATCCTATTATGGAAGGGGTCCTCTCCTGTTCACTTGCCTCTTCGAGGGGGCATCCTCCTACTGAGATACTACTCAAAATAAAAAAACTTCTAAAATTGTCTCATTACATTGCTTGAACCCCTTTATACAGTGCTATGAACCACCTAAGAACATTCTAGAGGAGGAACCTTATAGAAGTAGAACCTTCTAGTAAGTCCTCTTACATTTATTATATATAAATACCAAAGTGTGCCTTATTTAATAATATATTGGACATATTCCAACTTACATTGAATGGCCTCCACTATTATTAATATGGTCCCTCTAGACCCCCCACTACATCTCCAACTACACTAATTTTTATCCCCATTATTAAAGTGTTGTCCTCAATGCTTATTATGAGGGTGTACAACTATATAATAGGGTACCATGGATAAGTGTGGACCATAGTGTTGAAGTATACTAGAGAAACAATGTCCCATGTAGAAATCAAAGACACCATGCTGAAGTAGTTTAATTGCCATTGTAAATTGGGGTCCCATGTCCAAGTGATTAGCTGAACTCCACACAGAAGATATAGAAACCCAATAACCAACATAAAGTGATGCTCCAAATACTCACACCTATCATGTAGATCCAAATAAGAATATATATCCACATAGTAGGAAAGGGTCGTAGCTAAATCAGAAAGGAATAATACAACTATATAATATGCAGGTTCGACACTGGTAGTCTTAACTATCTCTTGATTTGTCCCATTGATGTTCTCTACAGAAGGTAGAGTAGAGTCATCAAATAAATGACAATTGTCCATATACCAATCATCATGATCATCCTNTAATACAACTATATAATATGCAGGTTCGACACTGGTAGTCTTAACTATCTCTTGATTTGTCCCATTGATGTTCTCTACAGAAGGTAGAGTAGAGTCATCAAATAAATGACAATTGTCCATATACCAATCATCATGATCATCCTCGTAATCATACCAAGAATATCTTTCTTGATTATATTATGCCGAGATGTAAATGTCAATTATATCCCTGTTATATCTCTCTTGTCTCTTATGCATTGCAAGAGTAGAGTACCAATAATCACAATCACTCTCTAAATCATCTCAAGAAATTTATTCTTGAGCATATTCTGTCAGAATGTCGAGATAAATCTTAAGGTGTTCCCTTATTACATCACCGAGAGATTTTAGGGACATTAGAAATTTTGCAAAGGTTCGAGTGCATCACATATCCATCAGAAAAAAACTCAAATAATATGCCAAAAGAGAGCGTTGAAAATTCTCTATCCAATGAAACTAATCCGGTAGAAATCTGAGCACCCTGTGAAAAATTTTGAACTCTGCAGTCTCACCATCGTCATGGAAACCCCCCAAAAATGACTGATTTTAAATCAACGATATCTTCAGTTTTGGAACTTTGATTGGGATGATTTTTTTTAATTTGGGTGAAATTGTGAGAGGAACTCATATCTGTAATTGTTTTGGGAAAATTTATCCATAGATGCTACGTAAATAAGAAAAATCACGTGGTCATCCGTGGACAAACCTAAAAAATTGTAGATTTTAAAATGGTGATAGCTTCACTTCTCGGACTCTGTTTCAGAAGATTTTGTTTTTTAAATTGGTTTTTTTTCTAGGAGGAACTCAAATATAAAACCAGTTTCTACAAATTCTGCACAAAAATTACAAAAAAATTATGGAATGTCACGACCCTTGTTTTATTTTCCGAAAAATTTGGAAAAATAAAAATAAAAATTGTCCACACTTTCTGCCAAGGAATGTGCTCTGATACCACTTGTTAAGAACCAAAAATATATAAATAAAATCACCACACAAGATATATGGAACAATATATAAGAACCAAAATTTTATTATAAGGAAACCCTTAGGGTAGGGAAACACCATACAGTGGATTCTATTATGTAAGGGATCCTCTCATATTTACTTACATGTTCAAGAAGTCATCCTCCTATTGAGACACTGCTCCAAATAAAATAATTCTCAACTTGTCTCATTAAATTTCTTGAAGCCCTTTATATAGTGCTACTAACCACCTAAGAACATTATAGAGGAAAATTTTTGTAATTCCTCTTACATTTATTTTATCTAACTACCATAATGGGTCTTATTTAATAATATAGTGGACCTAGTCCATCTTAGATTGAATGGCCTCAACTATTATTACTATAGGCCATACAGACCCCCAATACCTCTCTAGCTACACTACATTAATGTAGTGTAGCTAGAAAATTATTGGGGGCTCTGGAGGGCCCATAGTAATAATAACCGAGGTCATTTAATGTAAGGTGGACTAGGTCTACTCTATTATTAAATAAGGCCCACTATGGTAGTTATATATAATAAATATAAGAAGACTTACTAGAAGGTTACTCCTCTAGAATGTTCTTAGGGGGTTGGTAGCACTATATAAAGGGGTTCAAGCAATGTGATGGGGTGTGAAGAGAAGTATTGTAATTGGAGAGGTAGATCAATAGGAAGATTCTCTCTTAAAGAGGTAAGTGAACAAGAGAGGATCCCTTCCATAATATGATCCATTGTATGATGTTTACCTACCTCAAGGGCTTTGATAATAATAAATGAGATTTTGCATATTTTTCTTGGTATCTTTTCTAGTGATTATATATGTAGATCTTTGGTTCTTAACACCAAGATCTTTCCACCATGTCCATTTCAAGATAGGTATGGTTGATTTTTTTCGTTTCTTGTTGGATTTGCAAAAAATACAAAATAATTAGTCATGGGTTATGGATGTAAAACCCAATGACATTTGATGCAGGAGAATCTCTCCATGTCAGCAGCCAACCAGCCAGCCACGTCAGCGCGCATGAATTCATATGCTAAAAGGGAGGCGCAACCTCATTTGAATTTGAATTGAATGTAATTTAATGTCTTAGGCCGGTGATCCATGGAAGTCGTGCCTTTGTGCAGGCGATTAGATAGGATCGACTTTAATGCTAGACCGGCTGAGATCTAGATCCAGATGTTGGACTAGACACCCCATTCATTGTAATTGAATAGGGTAGGTGATTTCTAGAGGGAAGATCTAAGAGCCCCTCAGGTAAAAGAGATTTCAGATATCATTTTTGTAGTGGAATGATAGAGAAGAGAAGAGCCAAGGAGAGCTCGAGAACACCTTGTACAAACAGGAATTTTCCATTTTAATAGAATACAAAAGAAGTTTTTCCTGCATGTGTTATGTCTTATATGCATGTATGTGAGTGTTCATTATATGTTGTATTTGTGTGTGTTTATCATGCAATTGCAGAGAGTGTGTTTGATTTCAGGCTTGAGAGGTCTTTGAGGCTTCATACAAGGAGGGTGTGATAGAACGCTGGGGTTTTGAGAGCCGTGCATAGAGGATGCACTTCTGAACTCTGAGGAGTCAGACAAAGACGTGTTGAGGCACAGGAACTGAGATAAAAAACTCAAGAGTAAGACCTCAAGGTTGATGAACACCTTGGAGGCAAGTTTGTGTATGATAACACAGTGGCAAAAAGAATCACTGAGGATTCTGTAGGAGCTCTGCCAGGTGGGCATTGAGCATAAGCAAGAGGTGCAGGAGGAAGGAACTCTGCTGAGAGTTCTGAGAAGACGAAAATCACTGAGGATTATGAGAGCTCTACCAGGAGAGAATTGAGTAGGTGCAAAGGGCGCACAGAAGGAACCCAGAACTACTGAACGTTATGTGGAAGAGATACTCCACCAGTAGGGCGTCGAGAAAGTGTGCAGGCAGGCACAGGAAAACAGAGAACTCTTTGAGTTATGTCATATGAAGGAAGTATCCACTGAGGGAAATTTCACTGGGTTGTTGAATACCCAGAAGCACTCAAGAAGAGGCTTGAGCAGAAGGATAGCCAGGAGGGAAGCCATTTCATTCTCCATATGAGGGAGAAGAAGGACATAAATCCCTTAGGGGCTTGAGTGATTATATAAGCTCAGGAGGGATAGCACCGTGTGTGCGTAGAGGTTCTACAAGGAGTGCAGACGCCAGAATCCTTTGAGGATTCGAGGACAGAAGCTTAGAAGAAACAATTCTTTTACGCACATTTGCGGAACTCAGGGTTGAGGAGTTCACGCAAGAGAGAATAGAATACAAGGGTTGAGGCCTTTGGAACTTTGGAAATTCTTCCAAGGCCAAAAGAAGGGCAGGAGATCAGGAGGAGAAATAGTCATCGTCAGATCATCTAGAGAACAGATCTGGACCATCGAATAGTTCACGTCCAGGAGGGGCACCAGAAGAAGTGCATAACAGGAAGATTCTGATAGTCGTCGGATCTCTCTCAGAAATCCCGTAAGTCGTTGGATCGGGAAGAGTTGTGCGGAGATTAGCCTCTGGAGAAGGAGCGCACCAGAGGAAAGGATATGAGTCGTCAGATCGGGAGTAGGTACTTGACAACCGTCAGATCTGTGGAAGCTACACGAGGTTTAACAGTCGAGACATCGACCATTCGGAGAATCGGAGTTCTCAAGGTCGAGGGAAACAGGACAGTGGAAGTCCCAAAATCCCAAGAAGGGATCATAGCCGTTGATCTCGGACGGGACACGTGTCTGAAATTCGGATAGTTCGGAGTTTGGGATATCGGCATTTCTGGAGACAAGAGTCTTGTGCATGTTGAAATTTTGATCCGTGATTTCCCGATAGGATCAGAGCCATTGGTCACAGCAGGGACACATCGCGAGAGATCCCGGAGAGTCGGGGTTCGACATTTCGTGGTTTCTGCATACAAAGAAACTACTGCACTAGAAATCGCGATTTCGTGATACCCGATAGAGCGGCAAGGAAGTGATGACGTGGAGGAGAGAGCCCGTACGTGCATCAGAGTTCGGCATTTCGGGATTCTCGGTGACGAGAAACTCATGACAGGAGAAGTCACAAAATCTTGAAACGCGACGGTCCCACATTCATAGAATTCAGTGGAGGATAGGTGTCATCGCCCATCGGAGTTCGGGACTTGGAAGGGTCTGTGAATTTGTGCAAGAGAAATCACGAAATTCCGAAACGCGATTTCCCGATCACCACTGGAGTGTGGGCCATAGGCGCCATAGTGGAGGACAGGTGTCGAAGGGTCAACCCTCGCTGGAGTCAATGCCATGTGGCATTAGAAATCGAAGAATCGTAAATCCCAAGGGCGTAAGTTCTACGCATTCCAAATTCGCGAATTCTGAAACTCTGAAGTAGGAAAGGATTGTGGTCCTGTGGACCAGCAGGTCGCATGCGGAAGAGTTAGCCGGAGGGAGCTAAGGGGAGCAGATAGTATCATTGCCAATCGGGAATCGGGGATCCGTGAGGTGAGTGATTCACGACCCTGTAAGTGTCAATTTCCCGATTGGGAAAATTGCCGATACAAGCAAGGAACACGTGGGTGGATGCTCATCGGGGTTCGGGGATTGGTAAGACCCGATCCGGTGGCTGTAGGACTCGCGAACACGCGAGGGCCGATTTCCCGATAGGCAAAGGGAGATCATAAAGAACATCCTGTGGGTGTAGAAAGCTCCTGATAAGGAGTTTTGAAGATCATTCTAGCTCTTCGGGCCTAAGGAAAAGAAGGTCCTGGTGGGAGAAGACGTGCCCGATGGCGCGTTTGCGTCAGTGTGGTATCAAAGCTCGTCTTTGTTTGTATACTTCAGACAGAGGGAAAAAGAGGAAGAAATCACTCTGATACACACGACAAGTGGTATCAGAGCTGATTTCTTGTCTGTATATTTCAGGCAAGAGGAGTGAAGAAGAGAAGGAGCACTCTGATACACATCAAGTGGTATCAGAGCTAGAACTTTGTTTGTATACTTCAAGCAAAGAGGAGAAGGCAGTAGGGAAGAAGACAGAGTTACTGAGGACTCTGTAAGGACTTGCTTGCAGGTAGGCAACAGTCCATAGACAGTCAGCAAGACTGTGAGAGGATGATGAAGCTGGAACACTCAGGGATGTAGAGTGACAGCATCAGATCTGTCAGAGAGGAAGACAGAGACAACAAGATGGCTACTAAAGGCCATAGAAAGAAGAGCAAGGCCGAAAAGATTTCCGAATGGGATGAAGAAGAGACTAGAAATCTCTATGAATTAAAAGCAGACATAGAGAAGCTGGAACTGCGGATGAGGCAGGAAAAGAAATCCAAGCTAAGATGGGTATATGAATGGCCCATGAAGAAACCGAAGGTGAAATGGCCAGTCAGAAAGTTGATGGTCAAAGGACAACAAAGGTTGTTAAAGAGATGGTTGAGGTATGCTGAAAACCTCAAGGCCACATAAGAAAAGATGATTTGTCACTGTTGTCCAGAGACTGGGAGAGGTCTTGATGATGATGAAGAATTTGAATTGGGATCGTCTAATGATCTCAAGCACTGCCAGGAGGGTAGAGAAGAAGAAATTCCTAATTTCCAGATGGGCAAGGGAATAGAGATGATATCGGCTGAAGATCTCATGGACTGTCAGGAGGACAGTGAGGAAATTGTGCATTGCCAGTCGAGCAATGATGGGAGATCAGATGAGGATCTCCAAGACTGTCAAGAGGGAAGCGGAAGCATCGAAGACTACCAGGAGGGCAGTGAAGACATCTCATATTGCCAGGTGGGCAGAGATGAGAATTTGAGATTATCTAAAGGTCTCAAGGACTCAGAGGTGAGTTCAATTCAACAAGGGTTGTTGATGAAGATGGGTTTGTTTGATCTCATAATCTGCCAGGGAAGCAGTGGAAGCATCCCATATTTTCAGGTGGGCAGGGATGAGAAGATGAGACTATCCGTGGGTCTCATAACCTCGGAAGTAAGTTGGAATCAGTCGGAGAAGCTGTCAGAGTAGATGAGACTGTCTGAAGGTCTCATAAATACATAGATGGACTTGGATGAGAAGATGCAGCTGACAGAGGAAGAAGATCAGAATGATATTCTGATGATTGGAGGAATTGAAATATTCCTATCATCTTCCCAGGAGGAGGAAAACAATTTTGTTGTAGATGGTGCAACAACGGAATAACAGTCAAAGTTGGAGATGACTGTCAAAAGGGAATTGGAGCAAACATTGGAGACTGCCCAAGCAGACGAAGAGAAGAATGAGTGTTCTGAGGAACAACTCAACAATTTCAGCCAGCAAGCTGAGAGCGTTGTAGCATTGGAGTTGACAGCAGAAGAAGAAGCAGAAGATGAAGAAGAATAAGATGAGCATTCTGAGGAATGGCTCGATATTTTCAGCCAGGAAGATGAAAAGAATGCAACAGAGGAGGTTGCAGAAGTAGAAGAGGAAGAAGCAGGCACCATTTTCTTTGCTGACCTGTGGGATCAATTTGAAGCCCTGGAGGAAAGGATAAAAGTGCAGGGCATGCACATCCAACAGGTGAAGTTGGAAATGGATGAAGGAGGCCTGGGAGATCATGATGATCTGCCCAATGGCCAAAAATTTTTGCAGTTGAGGAGACTGCATGAGAAGAACCAGCCATTGGAGCAGCTGGATGAGGTGATAGAGGAGATCATGGAGTTGATGATCCGATCAGCAGAAACTACCAGCAGGGAGAGGCTGAGCGGAAGAGAAACAACAGCAGCAACACGGAAGCAACAACAGCAGCAGGATGGAGTGGATGAACAACTCCAAATATTCGTTTGGGATCTAGGAGGATTCCAATAGCTATAGGGGAAGCGCATGAGTAGGAGCTCATGATTTTGCAGCTATGGAGTATGATGCAGGAGCATCTCTCCATGTCAACAACCAGCCAGCCACATCAGCGCGCATGCATTCATATGCTAAAAGGGAGGCGCAACCTCATTTGAATTTGAATTGAATGTAATTTAATGTCTTAGGATGGTGATACATGGAAGTCGTGTCTTTGTGCAAGCGATTAGATAGGATCGGCTTTAATGCTAGACCGACTGAGATCTAGATCCAGATGCTAGACTAGACAACCCATTCATTGTAATTGAATAGGGTAGGTGAGTTCTGGAGGGAAGCGGTAAGAGCCTCTCAGGTAAAAGAGATTTCAGATCTCATTTTTGTAGTGGAATGATAGAGAAGAGAAGAGTCGAGGAGAGCTCGAGAACACCTTGTACAAATAGGCATTTTCCATTTTAATAGAATACAGAAGAAGTTTTTCCTGCATGTGTTCTTTCTTATATGCATGTCTGTGAGTGTTCATTATATGTTGTATTTGTGTGTGGTTATCATGCAATTGCAGAGAGTGTGTTTGATTTCAGGCTTGAGAGGTCTTTGAGGCTTCATACCAGGAGGGTGTGACAGAACGTTGAGGTTTTGAGAGCCGTGCACAGAGGATGCACTTATGAAATCTAAGGAGTCAGACAAAGACGTGTTGAGGCACAGGAACTGACATCAACAACTCAAGAGGAATACCTCAAGGTTGTTGAACACCTTGGAGGCAAGTCTGTGTACGAGAACATAGTTGCAGACAGAATCACTGAGGATTCTGTAGGAGCTCTGGCAGGAGGGCATTGAGTGTAAAAACGAGGTGCAGGAGGAAGGAACTCTGCTGAGAGTTCGGAGAAGACAAGAATCACTGAGGATTCTAAGAGCTCTGCCAGGAGGGCATTGAGCAGGTGCAAAGGGCGCACACAAGGAACCCAGAACTACTGAATGTTCTGTGGAAGAGATACTCCGCCAGGAGGACGTCGAGAAAGTGTGCAGGCAGGCACAGGAAAATAGAGAACTCTTTGAGTTATGTCATCTGAAGGAAGTATCCACTGAGGGAACTTTCACTGGGTTGCTGAATACCCAGAAGCACTCAAGAAGAGGCTTGAGCAAAAGGATAGCCAGGAGGGTAGCCATTTCATTCTCCATCTGAGGGAGAAGAAGGACATAAATCCCTTAGGGGCCTGAGTGATTATATAAGATCATGAGGGATAGCACCATGTGTGCGCAGAGGTTCTGCAAGGAGTGCAGATGCCAGAATCCTTTGAGGATTTGAGGACAAAAACTTAGAAGAAACAATGCTTTTACGCACATTTCCAGAACTCAGGGTTGAGGAGTTCGCGCAAGAGAGAATAGAAGACAAAGATTGAGGCCTTTGGAACTTTGGAAATTCTTCCAAGGCAGAAAGAAGGGTAGGAGCTCAGGAGGAGCAATAGTCATCGTCAGATCGGCTAGAGAACAGATTTGGACTGTCGAATAGTTCACGTCCAGGAGGGGCGTGTTAAGCCCTAATATTGGCTCATTACCCCTTAATTGGGGCATATTAGATTAGTAATGCTATTTTATTTATGTCGGATTTAGGCCATTAGTTGTAATTTAGATTAGTAATGTTAGTTTAATTATGTTGGCTTTAGGCCATTATACCTCCTAGTCTCCTATATATACCAAGGAGACATTTTCATTTTGAATCATCTTGTACTTGAACATTTAAGTGGGATAAAAGGAGGTTGCCCCCTCCAAGAGGCTTAATATCTGAAATTATCTCTTTTTCAAGGCATTGAGTACTTTTCCTAAGGTTTTTACATGCTATATTGATGTTTGGTTCTTAACATATGGAATCAGAGCTCAAGGTCTTGGGGTTTCGCTGCTACATCTGAGACACTGTGTAATTTTTGCTATAACTTTTTTTCTACAACGTTTCAGAAGGAACGGCTCGGAGGGTATTTATAATACGGATAAAGGTACGTTGGGTTCAAAATTAAGCTCCTTAGGCCTTATACTTTCTGATATACAACATGTACAAGATAGGGTTTTGGAATCATCCTGAAATGAGTCATTGCAGAATTTTCGCTATACAAATTTTTATGTAATGTTTCAGACCTTGAACTCCGGAGGAAATTTACAGAAATTAGTAGTGTATATGTGGTAACAATTTCAGCTTCTGGGTCATCTTAAATTTGTAGATACACCCTGTATAAGATAGGGTATCTGACTAGCCCTATTGACTAGTCTCAATAAGGTGTTCCAGGTAAAACAATCATAATGTATTCCTAGAGTATCCAAATTGAGTGGGAATGGTTGCATTGGATCGTGGACAGTCTGAAGTATTTTAGGTGCAAGTTTCATAATTTTATATCAATTATTTTGTGCGGGGTACACTATACAAGAGAGATCTCCTAGAAAGGCCAAAAATCGGCAAGTTGTGGGGAAGTTACCGTAAATTCCACTTGGCACATCCAATTTTGATCAGACCTGTGGCATTGCAGAGAAGAAATATCGGATAAATACATAAGAGAAAGTTTCATACCCAGAAGGGCCAAAAATTGGGAGATACAACAAAAGAAATATTGGCTAGCAGAACCACCTCAAAATCAAGGCTCAAAAGTGATACTTGGCCAACATGCCACCCAAAAAGGGAACTTCTACACCAAATAAGCCTCCAGAAAATCCTACTTGGACTCTTGATGAAGGTGAAGAAATGCGTAGGGACATAA
>SNQJ01S0114437.1:53740-77700 GCA_010110895.2 Picea sitchensis
ACCAAGGAGACATTTTCATTTTGAATCATCTTGTACTTGAACATTTAAGTGGGGTAAAAGGAGGTTGCCCCCTTGAAGAGGCTTATTATCTGAAATTATCTCTTTTTCAATGCGTTGAGTACTTTTCCTGAGGTTTTTACATGCTATATTGATGTTTGCTTCTTAACAGGGCGCTAGAAGAAGCACATAGCAGGAAGAGACCGATATCCATCGCTCGCTTAGAAATCCCGTAAACCGTTGGATCGGGAAGAGTTGCACGGAGATTAGGCTCTGGAGAAGGAGTGCACCAGAGGAAAGGATCTGAGCCGTCAGATTGGGAGCAGGTACCCGACAGTCATCGGATCTGCGGAAGCTACACGAGGTTTAGCAGTCGGGACATCGACCATTCGGAGAATCGGAGTTCTTGAGGTTGAGGGAAACAGAACAGTGGAAGTCCCGAAATCCCGAGAAAGGATCATAGCCGTTGATCTCAGACGGGACACATGTCTGAAATACGGATAGTTCAGAGTTCGGGATATCGGGATTTCTGGAGACAAGAGTCTTGTGCATGTTGAAATCGCGATCTGTGATTTCCCAATAGGATCAGAGTCGTTGATCATAGTAGGGACTCGTGGCGAGAGATCCCGGAGAGTCAGGGTTCGGCATTTCGGGGTTTCTGCATACAAAGAAACTACTGCACTAGAAATCGTGATTTTGCGATACCTGATACATCGACAAAGAAGAGGTGACGTGGAGGAGAGAGCCTGCACGTGCATCAGAGTTCGGCATTTTGGGATTCTTGGTGATGAGAAACTCATGATAGGAGAAGTCGTGAAATCCCGAAACACGACGGTCCCACATTCATAGAATTCAGTGGAGGACAGGTGTCATCGCCCATCGAAGTTCGAGACTTGGAAGGGTCTGTGAATTTGTGCAACAGAAATCGTGAAATTCTGAAACGTGATTTCCCGATCACCACTGGAGTGTGGGCCATAGGCGCCATAGTGGAGGAAAGGTGTCGAAGGGTCAACCCTCGCTGGAGTCAATGCCAAGTGGCATCGGAAATCGGAGAATCGGAAATCCCAAGGGCGTAAGTTCTACGCATTCCAAATTCGTGAATTTTGAAACTCCGAAGTAGGAAAGGACTATGGTCCTGTGGACCAACAGGTCTCATGTGGAAGAGTTAGCCGGAGGGAGCTAAGGGGAGCAGATAGTATCATCATTGATCAGGAATCAGGGATCCGTGAGGTGAGTGATTCACGACCCTGTAAGTATCAATTTTCCGATCGAGAAAATTCCCGATACAAGCAAGGAACACGTGGCTGGATGCTCATTGGGGTTTGGGGATTGGTAAGACCCAATCCGGTGGCTGTAAGACTCGCGAACACGCGAGGGCCAATTTCCCGATAGGCAAAGGGAGATCATAAAGAACATCCTGTGGGTGTAGAAAGCTCCCGATAAGGAGTTTTGAAGAGCATTCTAGCTCTTCGGGCCTAAGGAAAAGAAGGTCCTAGTGGGAGCGGACATGCCCGGTGGCGCGTTTGCGTCAACATTGAAAACTTATTATCTAGGTTCAATACACATAATCAATAATTGAATTTAAATCTCTCAACAATTCACTAATTATGTATAATTTGTTTTCAAGGTTGTAAAGATAACACATAGTTTTTCTTTGTTTTACACAAAATTATGTTAATGATTTTTTTGGGATAAAATGAAATTGTTGTTTGTAATGCATTTTTATTAATTCCACTTATTAAATTATATTTTTAAAATGAAGCATATATTATAAAATGGAACCCAGAGACAACGTAAATCATATACCAAGGCGAGGGAAACCCCAACCCACTACAACCACCCAACTTAAACACCCAAATTAATGAGGGGTTGGACACATTAATAACACTTGTAAATCAATTAAGGGGCATCATAGAACCATGTAAAGAGTCCTTAAACACTTATTTAGATGTTAGTGTGAGGTCCATTGCAATTTCCCAAGATAAATTGAATTATATTTGCAAATATAGGACAAGAATTTTTTAGTATTACAACACTAGATTGGATGGAAAGAAAGTTAGACTTGGGTATATCAAAATAAGAATTCATGTCTATTTTTAGTGATACTAAATCTCAATAAAAACCACCTATGACCAATAAATGCATTTGTATTGACTAGTGCATCCACCCACAAATTAGTCAATACTAGATGGATCGGTGGTATATGGTATTTGATAAACCTCCATGCAATAATATGGAGTTGCATTTATATTTTTTGAGAAAATTGTGGGATGTATTTATTTTGGGTTACCATATCAACTACTTCGACATCGGTGACTTCCAAGGTGTGGGTTGATGGTATGCACCAGACCGTGAGCATTCTAGCTACAATCCCTTGTTAGTTTCTAATCCCCCAAGGTGAAAGCATGACCCCACTGCCCAACATCCTCTTGTTGCAGAGAGCTTGTAGTAGGTACTGTAATGTACCTCAAAATTTACATGGAAAAAAATAAAATTATTGTTCTTTTTATTGGGTACTTTAAGTTGATACTGTGTCTTTAAAGCTTCAGTCAATTGTCAATCATAATGTACAACAGTCCTTTGTATTTTACTTCTCTAACCGATTTTAACATATTGTCACCTCTTCCTATTTCGGTATTGAGTTATATGTACGATCATAGGTACATAGCTAGGGATACCTTGTTTTCATTGCAATTTGATATTACCCACCGTTTTCATTTCCAATACCCACTTTATGTTATGGGGTATAACTACTTAGAACCACTATTCTATAAATGCAATGGTCATAGATGTGAGGCCTTATGATAATCGCCCTTATATAAATATTATTACAAGGTCTACAAGAAGAGGTTAACACTAATAAGAATACTTTTAAACAGACACTTTTGGGTATTAAATCGATCACTAATCTATAAAAATGAATTAAGCACGTAGAGGCTAAACTTGGGTAGGTTATGGTTAATGTAAAGGTAGTTGGGTTCAACGTATAACTGGTGTAACAAGGTGATAAAATGAATAACCCTAAGTAGGCCATCTGGGTACCTCACCATTAATTTTCTGAGCACATGATATAGGTCGGAACCCTCCTGTCTTAATGGCCTGTCTGCAACATTTAAGGCACTCTAAGATAAGTCTAATCGTTTCAGAGTTTGATCATCGTGCCCCAATGAAATGTAAACATTCACCATTTATTCATGTGGCCAAGTACGATTCCCACCCATCCTCCATTACTCCATACGAAAGGGTATCCCATAGCTTTCACTTCATTCTGGTCTTGGCTTGGTGAAGGAAAATGGAACGCTCTAGTCTAAACTTTGTTTTAGTTGTTTGTCTTAGCATAGTGGTCATGCTTCTGTGAAATCAGACCTTGTTCCAGGTGGGAGAGTTCTTGGCAGCAAACTCCTCGACGGAAAACCTTGTGTGAGGTAAGTCAACTTGGTCATTCCTGTCATTTTGCATTTGGGCCTTTCTGTCTCATCGAGTAGTTTCTGGAAACTCCAGTTCACAGATAAATCCTTGGTAACATTTTTGTTTTATATCAATGTTACTATAGAAAAGGGGAAATCGATGGTTCTTTAACAAGGTTTAGGTTTTTCACAGTTTACCCTCTCTCTGTACTGGCTTTCCTGTCGAGACTGAGCCATCTTCCTCTTGTGGAAGGTGTTATCCCAATGTCTATTGTAATCATGCATCTGAGATATTCTATTTTATTTATTTTCTTAACTGCACTTTCGTATTGCATCTGGCTTCCTCCGTCGGTTAATTCCTAGTTAATAGAGTTTATAACCGGGCTTTTCCTTGCATGGGTGTGTAATAGACCTCTCGGTACAGTATTGATCTTGAAAAATTTCTGTGTTTAAACATTAAGTTCACTGGTATTATTATACCAATTATAGGTGTCATTCTAATGTCTAGAGGCAGTTTAATCCTTTTTGTTTATATTTAGACTGTTACACTGGATTAATATTTACTATTGCTTTATGCTCATTATATGCATGTTATCCCTGTTTATGATTTCTTTGGGTTAAATACTGGTATTCGTCACTAATGATGGGCCCCTTTGATATGCGAGGGTACTCATCAAGGAGGCACAAACTCCTCTCCCCTTTTCGGTCTGGGAGGTACATGGTTTCACACAATGGCGAAGGGTATACAATCCTCTATTACAGTTAAGTTCAGCATCGACTCCTTTCTCATTACATTCTCTTCTTAAAAATGATTATGTTATTGTTGTCGGATATTTTTTTAATGTTTCACCTTATTTCATGCAGGGTGTGATCACGCCATGGCAGGGGAATGCCCTCTTCACTCTTTCAAGAGGTACTCAGGTTCCAACTACAAAGCCCCTCCGTCTAAGTTATTATGAGTTACATGCACCAATGATCAAGGCTATGTCTCGCTCTTAATACTTTGAAGATCTTTCATTTCCCAATTCTGTATTAGTTGTTTTTAAGGGTACACCCTAATTTGTATTAATGACTGGTACTTCGAAAGTACGCCAAGCTTGCGCCTAGTTGGATTCGTGATATCTAGACAACCGTTTTCCTTAAATAATTATGAACAATGTATTGGGTTTATTTGTTGTGGATATTATTGAAGTAACAGGATTTAGAACTGACATTTTTTTGTTTAACATCCTCTTCTATATTTCCAAAAGTTTGGTTTTTCAAAACAGAGTTGAATTATTTTCTTGAATTGTTCTAGTTAATTTCCCAGAATTAATTACACCGTCGTCCCGATATGATTTAACTATGCATGGTATTAAACCTATGGCTAGCACAAAAGTGTTGTGTTTAAGGGAGGTTGATTCCCACTGGTACTGTGTGATTGTATTCAAGACTTCCAAGTTTTTGTTTAAGTTCGGGCACTTATTTCTGATATAAAAATAGTAATGGTAGGAGTTTAACCTGAGTCTCGTTTTCCCCATTCGTAATTGTTTTCTCTCATATGATTACTTTACTTGTTCATATCATATATCCTGTCTTGTCCTGAATTAACATATTGCACTGTAGTTAGGCTATGCGATTAATACTTAACTTGTGTTCCTACTTCAGCCATTAATCAAGCATTTTATCGATCTGCTCACCCAAATTAAGACAGTTTTGTTCCTACGCCGGAACTACTAAACCACACTAAAGTACTTATGCTCCAACTTTTCTGTATTGGGGTCTGTGGAGTTTGTTGGATTACTTTCCTATGAAATATGTTTATATATATCTAGTACCCAACTCTGTTATAGTCGGTTTACTTCAGCATCACTGTATCGTTTATAAAGATTACCCATTATATAATGTATCTTTGTTCATATTATACCTATACAGGTCTAAAAGCATATCGAATATAATCTCAGGGTTGCAGGGTATATTTGCTTAGAGTTTGAACTTGTATACTTACTAGTGGAGCTTCACTGTATACTATAGTCATCAACAGGAAATATAATTTCGCCATAGAAATTGGTACGCTTAGCTACAATTACACTATGCAAGCAAATTCTGTTTTCTTTTGTTCAACAGATTTAATTGAGAAGGTAGCTATAGATTGTAGTCATCAAACGGCCTTTGTCTAGGTTTATGAATGCATGCTAACTTTAAGGATTTCACTATATCCATAACCAATTCACACCATAGAGACAAAGATATTGAAATTCAGGTACTGTAAATAACACACAACAATTATATGATCATTAAAACAAATAATAGGAACCGCTTCAATACAAATTTAACATGTACAGTACTACAGATATAAAAGAATTTGAACATATAGGGGTTAGAGTAGCATATTTGAACTAAACTTGCAGAAAAACAAAGGGAACAACCACGTTCCTCCCAACCATAGAACCGAGAAGCCAATATCACTTGCATGGTTCACCCCCTAGCCTGACCATGAGTCCATGAGGGAAAACTTGGAAATCCCTCCTCAACACTGTCCTTCAAATCGGTAGTTCCCCCTTGCATTACACCCATTCAGTGTTCATAACAACAAGGAAAAAATAAAATCAATATTTTACTTTTCCAACATACTTGGCAGCATCCTGCCTCCTCACATATGCTCATTTATCAATTTGCCTAGGTCTTTTTTCCCTCCTTTGGGAATTTTCACAGCTTTCTAAATCCCTCATTTTCAGGGGCTGTCAATGGCTAATTCACTGATTTGCCACTTGCAAAAATCAGCCTAGAGGTAGTTCCAACATGTTCCCCTCTCATGGAGTCATGGTCAGCTAAATTTAACATGGTTGTCCCCTTTTCCCCCTGCAATCAATATAAAATATTATGTTTTTCATACAAGTGTCATAGTCAAATATCTAGTTGGGACAAATCAGATCTCTGCCCAATAGTCAAAATTATCTATTACAATTATAAAATTCAGAATTCGGAATTGCCATAAATGGAAAAAAAATTCCAATTTTGAATTTACTAAAAACGAAAATAAATTTCCAGCAATGTAAATTCTAAAAATATTTTTATTTTGTTTATTTTTGGCGATGTCAAATCCTTTACCCCTTCAGTAAAACACTATCCTCAATGTTCGTTCCTTTCCTGGAACAAGATTGGATGAGATTTCCGCAAATCTCCTTCCAACTCCCAAGTGGCCTCCTCAGGACTAAGTGCTTCCATTGCACCTTTACCTAAGTGATGGCTCTGTTCCGAAGTGTTATTTCTCTCCAGTCCAGAATGCGCAGGGGTTCCACATGGAACTTGCCTTCGGGTTCCACCTGCACCAAGTTCCAATCAATCATATGAGTAGGGTCATGAATATACTTTTTCAGCAATGAAACATGAAATACATTATGAATTCTTAGATTAGCTGGAAGTGCAAGTTGGTATGTTACGGGTCCAATTCGAGCTAGTATCTCGAAGGGCCCAGAAAACCTGGGTGCCAACTTGGAACAATTCCCTAACTTCAATGAGCTTTTTCGGGCTTTGAATTTCAAATAAACATGGTCTCCTTCTTGAAATTCCAAGTGCTTTCTTTTCTGATCTGCATAACTCTTCTGTCTGTCTTGTGCTTCTTTCAAGTTTTGTTGTACCTTTCTTACCATGTTCTCCATTTCTTGGAGCATTTCTGGTCCGACCATGAGTCTGTCATTCGGGTTATCCCAGCTGATTGGAGTCGTACATTTTCTGCCATACAGTATTTCGAAAGGGCTTAACTTAGCCAAAGTTTGGTACCCATTGTTATACGCAAATTCTACCAAATGCAGATAGTGTTCCCACTTGTTCGGTTTTGTTCTTACATACATGCGGAGAATATCCTCTATGATCTAGTTTGTCCTTTCAGTCTGTCCATCCGTTTGTGGATGATAACTTGTATTGAAATTCAAGTTGGTATTGAGCCCTGCAAACAATTCCTTCCAAAAGGCCGATGTGAATTTTACGTCTCTATCTGAAATCACCATTTTAGGAATACCATGCAGTCTAAAGATTTCTTTCATGAATATTTTAGCAATGTTTATAGCTTTAAAAGTATACTTTACAGGGATAAAGTGTGCAAACTTATTGAGTTTATCGATTACAACCATGATAGAGTCATTCTATTTCTGAGTTTTAGGCAAACCTGTTATAAAGTCGAGTGATATAGTCTCCCATTTCTATTCTGGTACTGGCAATGGCTGTAAGAGGCCGACTGGATGTTGGTGCTCAGCCTTAACCTGTTGACAATCTTGTCACCTAGCCAAGTATTATGCTATTTCTCCCTTCATACTAGGCCAATAAAATAGTTTCCTAAGTGTTGTTATCGTTTTTTGGTAACCTGGGTGGCAAGAATACGGTTTCTTATGCACTTCGTCCAATATTGTTAATTTTAACCATGTTGAATCTGCTATGTAAAGTCTGTTTTTAAATCGTAGCAGTCCCTTCTCATCGATACTTAGATCTGGTTGGTTAAACAGATATTTCACCCCGCTATTGTCCGTTAATAATAGGAATCTTCTACCCATTACGTAGTGTCTCCACATCTTTAAGGCGTGTATTACTGTTTCCAATTCTAAGTCATGAGTGACATAGTTTCGCTCGTGTTCTTTTAATTTCCGGGACTCATAACAAATAACGTGTCCTTCTCGAGTTAGGACACCACCTAGCCCTTCTTTACTTGCATCAACACATACGGTGAAGTCTTTATCTGGGTCTACTCCTTTCAATATGGGTGCCATTGTCAATAATTCCTTTAGTTTGTTGAAGTTGTCTTGACATTTCTCTGACCAGTTAAACCTGGTTCCTTTCTTTGTAACGATGTGATAGGGTAGGCTATCTTGGGAAACCCTTCTATAAACTAGTGGTAATATCCGGTGATTCCCATGAACGATTGTATATCTGCTACATCTTTAGGTACCAACCATTCCATAATGGATTTCATCTTTTCTAGGTCTACAACAATGCCCTCTACTGAAATTACATGTCCAAGATATTGTATTTTTTTTTTGAAGTCACACTTGTCGAAATTGGCGTACAGTTTGTGCTTCCTTAATGTTTGCAGAACTATTCCTAAGTGTTCTTCATGTTCCTCCTCTGTCTTTGAATAGACCAGGATATAGTCGATGAATACTACCACGAACTTGTCCAAGTACTCACTGAAAATACTGTTCATTAGGCACATAAACGTGGTTGGGGCGTTAGTGAGTCTGAAAGGTATGACTACAAACTCATAGTGTCCATATCTTGTTCGAAATGATATTTTGTTTATGTCCTCATATTTTATCCGAACTTGATCATAATCGGATCGTAAATCCAATTTTGAAAAGATCTTGGCCCCCCCTACTTGATCGAACAGATCATTTATCCCTGGTAAGGGGTATTTATTCTTAATATTCATTTTGTTCAGTTTTCTATAATCGATGCATAATATTAGATTACCATCCTTCTTTTTCACAAAGAGGACTGGTGCTTCCCAAGGTGAGACACTTGGACTGATATACTCTTTGTCCAACAATTCCTGTAATTGTATTTTTAATTTTGTCAGTTCTGGTAGACTCATCCGGTAAGGCACCTTTGAGATAGGAGAAGAACTAGGTAATAGGTCTTTGGAGAAGTTTATTTCCCTTCTAGGGGGTAATTCTGGTATCTCATCCACAAACATGTCTCTGAAATCACGTAGGACAACAAAGTCTTCCAACTTTGGCTTGTCCTCCTTTTCTGCTGGATTCGTCACTTGGATGGCATAAACTTGACATCCCTTTCTCATACATTTCTTTAGTTGCATCACTGAAATTTATCTGACTGATACCGGTTTTGGTATACCTTGGGCTGTCCTGGTAGTGTCAGAATCATCCTTATAGCTACATATTTTTATAACAATTTAATATTGCTTTGTGTCGTTCCAACCAATCCATCCCAATAATCATATCGTAAGATCCTAGTGGTAGGATGTTCAGATCGGTTCTTATAGTTTGACCATCTAAGCTAAACTCCAAATCCGAAATATAGTCAATTACTTTCCTTTTAGTACCTGTCGCTAGTTGCACAAGCCATGAGTTTGCGTGCTTCAGTCTCTTAAGTTTATTTGACTCTACTACCTTCGGAGTAATATAGCTCAATGTTTCTCCAGGGTCGATTAAAACAGAAATTCGAGTGTCATGGATTTTACCTTCAATTTATACCACCGAGGAATAGTGGTCAGCTTGTCGGCCTTCGATGGCTGCATTTATCTGATGTAGGCTCCAGCCCATGTCTCCCACTGTTGAGGCTTCTTGCAGGTTATGAACAACAGTTTTGTTTGTTGAACTCAAACGTGGGCAGTTCCTCCTGAGATGAGGCTCTCCACATTCCCAACACTTTAATGGTTTGCGGGAGTTGTCCCCAAACCTCTTTGTTCCCAGGTTTAATGGTTTTCCACTGCCTTGCGTGTTCGGAGGATTGGAGTGAAAATCCTCTCTCGGAAAACTCTTTGTTGTGTTCCAATAAGGAGCTAGTTGGTACCCCTTCTTCCGTTGGTTCATTCGATCTTGTTTCATATCCTTCCAGGCTTTGGGAAATTATGCCTACTATTTATACTAGTCGTAGCACATTCGTTCTTTTTTGAATACTTCGCTCAAGGTTTTGGGGTTGTCAAACTCAATTCTGTCCTTGTAGGAATGTGCTAGACAGCTTAGAAATCGCTGTATTTTTACTTTATCCTCATGGATGTACGATACGAACATTAGTAGTTCTAGAAATTTGTTTATAAGGTCCTCCATTTCCATCTGTCCAAGTTGTAACTTGTAGAACTCCTTTGTCTTCCTTTCATAGTAACTTTCTGAAAGGTATTGTTTCTTGAAATAATTTTTAAAGTCGGACCATCCCAACAGTTTCTCCTTTAGGCCCTTGGCCAATTTCAGATCCTGCCACCAAATGCTAGCCTTCCCTTTTAGATTGTAGATGGCCATTCTGACCTTCATGTTTCTAGAATATTTGTAGATCTAGAAGTATTTTTTGATGTCCAACATCCATGCCTCAGCTTCCTCTCTCATCTTGGATTCTCCATCAAAGGTAGATGGTTTAATCTTTTTAAATTCTCCCTCAAGTTGGTCTACTTGTTTTCTTTTTCTGTCAGATTTAGTCTTTTCTTCAGCTAAAGGTGTTCCTTCCGATGAGCTATCTCCTTTTTCTGTTTCCAGCCCTGAGTTCTTGGAGGCCCTTTTGCTGACTTATTCCTTGTGGTTATTTTCCTTTGGGCTTTTCTTGGTCACTATACTGTGCAACAAGACTTTGTTTATTTCTTGTTGTTCCAATTGTGCTTTCTTCAATTTTTCATTGTCTACTTTAAAATTTTGTAGTTCAACAATTAGGTTCCTCATTGTTTCTAGCACTTCCATGGGTGAGCTTCCATCATTGTTCTGTCTTGGATCTCTAGGGGTTCCCTGCTGCGGGTTTCCTCCCATCCTGATTTATGCATCGTCCTGAGCAGCCATAATTAACACAAAACAAAAATAGCTTTTTGTTTGTAACCATAAGATTTTTTGTTAGTTTTACATAAATAGATATATATATATATATACTAAGAATCTATTGTGGCCCTATTCGGGTCCAGTGTTGTCACCTTTTTTCTCTAATACCATATGTAATGTACCTCAAAATTTACATGGAAATGTTTTTTTTTTTTATTGTTCTTTTTATTGGGTACTTTGAGTTGATACTGTGTCTTTAAAGTTTCAGTCAATCGTCAATCATAATCATGGATGATTTTAGGGGCTAAATTTCGCTCATGGGCTAATTTTCCATGGTTTTTCCAAAAACAAGATTCGCTATTTTAAAATTGATTCGCACAAATTCTACAGGATAAAATTATTTTACCTTAAAAATCACCAAAAATTTATAAAAACTATATAAAATCCTTATAAATTTGAATATTTTTAGAAAATTATCACCAAACATTTATAGTTGGCATATGAAGGATTCGTAAGATTCACCAAGGTTTCTACATTTTAAAACAAATTTCCATCCTTAAAATCATCCCTAATCATAATGTACAGCAGTCCTTTGCCTTTTACTTCTCTAACCGATTTTAACATATTGTCACCTCTTCCTATTTCGGTATTGAGTTATTTGTACAATCATAGGTACATAGCTAGGGATACCTTGTTTTCATTGCAACTTGGTATTACCCATAGTTTTCATTTCCAATACCCACTATATGTTATGTGGTATAACTACTTAGAACCACTATTCCTTAAATGCAATGGTCATAGATGTGAGGCCTTATGATAATCACCCTTGTATAATTATTATTACAGGGTCTACAAGAAGAGGTTAACACTAATTGGAATACTTTTAAAAAAACAATTTTGGGTATAAAATCGATCACTAATATATACAAATGAATTAAGCGCTCAGAGGCTAAAGTTGTGTAGGTTATGGTTAATGTAAAGATAGTTGGGTTCAATGTATAACCAGTGTAACGAGGTGATAAAAGGAATAACCCTAAGTAGGTCATTCAGGTTCCTCACCATTAATTTTCTGAGAAAATGATATAGGTTGAAACCCTCCCGTATTAAAGGCATGTCTGCAACATTTAAGGTGCTCTGAGATAAGTCTAATCGTTTCAGAGTTCGACTGTTGTGCCCCAATGAAATATCATCACTCACCATTTATTCATGTGGCCAGGTACGATTCCCACCCATCCTCCATTACTCCATACAAAAGGGTATCCCATAGCTTTCACTTCATTCCAGTCTTGGCTTGGTGAAGGAAAATGGAACACTCTAGTCTAAACATTGTTTTAGTTTTTCATCTTAGCATCGTGGTCATGCTTCTGTGAAATCAGACTTTGTTCCAGGTGGGATAGTTCTTGGAAGCAAACTCCTTGATGGAGAACCCTGTGTGAGGTAAGTCGACTTGGTCGTTCCTGTCATTTTGCATTTGGGCCTTTCTGTCTCATGAGTAGTTTCTGGAAACCCCAGTTCACGGAGGGAAAATTCATGAGCTCCTGCTCATGATCTTCCCAGCTCTGTTGAAATCCTCCTGGATCCCAAACTTTCTACTAAAGTTCTCTTCGTGCTCCTCTGCTTTCCTGCTGCTACATCTTCTTTTTCATCTTCCCCGCTACTCGTGCAGTTTCTCCTCTTATGTCCATCTTCTTCTGTTGAGTTCAACATCAACTCCCTTATCTCTTGTTTGACTTCTTCGAGCTACTATACTGACTATTTCTCCTTATCCAGTGTACTCGGCTGCAACTTCTCATGTTGCGCTAAGTGTAGATCATCCTGATCTCCCATGTTTCTTTCATCTCTTGTGCCGATGACTAGCCACACTGCTACAGACTATGATTCGACAGGCTCCTTACTAAACTACTTCTCAGCTATCTCCCATGAAAGAATAACTCCTGTTAGTTCTTAGGCTAGTCCCATTCCATATTCCTCCAACTGCAAATCATGTTGGCATGTCTCCCTTAGCATGGCTATCTCCTAGCATCCACCTTCTGGTTCTGGACTATCCAACCAATCCTCCAACATATTCAAGTCCATCTCCCACTAAGTGAAAAACTCAGTCAGGTGCTCCTCTTCTATTGGGGAAGACTTCAGTATCTACTTCTACTCCATGACAGTCTCAACTTGTTGTCCTTTTGTTGCTACCTCTGCAACAAATATGTTAGACTCTCCTCAACTACTTGGAAGGAATATCTTGATCACTAGGTTCGTCCCCACTGGTCACCTAGTAGACATCCCATGAGGCACCCCCATGGGTTACATATATCCTGTCACACAAGGGCCCACTTTACACCTCTTATGTGTCACTCGAGGCACTATCAAACCTATGGTTCATAGGTGTTGCGCCAATTTGCAGAGGTTGGGAAAAGGATACAGGAAGTTTAACAATGACCGGGTACAATAGATCTATTTACATGTTCGAAAGGTATTCTCTATGCTTATGTGTAGTTGGATGTTGTTGTTTACATCAGATATGGTTATGGGAGATTGAAGATTTTCCCTAGAGATATTGTTGGTTGTATGGTACATATTTTATGAGACAGATCTACATAGGTACAATGTTTGTGTGCTTGGTAGTTATCATTGGTACATATTCTTGGGTTTATTGTTGAGGCATATCTTGTATTTATTAATACATGGTTGAGGGATTTTGGTTGAGGTGTGTTGGTAAAGTTGTTGGTAAAGTTTTAGGCTACATAACAATGAGGTTGTGATGTATGGTCGATGTGAGGGTTTATTATACATGATTATGATTGTTAGCATATGTATGGCACACTATTAGAGAGACATAGTTGCACATGGTTTGAGTTATATTATAATGATATTGGGCATGAGATCTATGTTTTCAGATCTAATTTGTCGAGGAGATTCTTGGTACAATTCGCAGAACATGTTTGTATAAGTTATTGGTACAGGTTGACTACAGGTTATTGGTACAAATTGGTATAGGTTTATAGTGACATATTTCATAGTGACAGAGTGACATTGATTTCATCAGTTATTTGTCACTTATACTTCATGGGGGTTGTATGGGGAAAGAATAGGTGGTTTTAGCCACCTTCCAGTTGTATCCAAAGAACATAGTTGGTTGTACCTCCTTCTAGTTGGAGTGAGAGAATTAGGGAGTTGGAGCTTCCTTCAGGTTGGAGCCTGAGAAACTAAGTGGTTGTAGCCTCCTTCTAGTTGGAGCTGGAAAACAATAGAAGTTGGTGATTCCAATTAATGTACTTCTTAAAGACATATAAGAAAAATAATTATGTGGTTTTTCTCCCGCATTGGGTTTCCACATAAAAATATTGGTGTACTGTGTATGTGTATGATTGCTCATTGTTCATGGCTTATTTACTCTGCACTTATTGAATGATATTGGTAAACTGATCATAAACTTAACAACACTTATATATACTATGGTGAAAAATAATTAAAATGTACTATTACTAATTCACCCCCCCTCTCATTAATCCAACAATGATCTACCAATTAATCATGAATTTTAAATCTACAAGAATGTTAATTCTAAGTAAAAGTGACATGCAACATTCTTGTAAAAGTCCTCAATTAACATGAAACTTGTTAATTTTTTATGCAACTTTTTAACTTTTGTTTACAATTACTTTAACATGCAACTGACATGCATCTTGTTAACTTTTTTTTACAATTCCTTTACCTTGAAATTCCACTTCTTAACTTCTTGCTCAAGGGTTGACATCAATGAAAACCAATATTTCAAAAATTCAATGAAAACCAAAATTTCAACAACTAATCTTTCAACAATTAATCTTTCAATAATATACCCCTTTGGAATTGATGGAAACACTTAGATACACCACTTGTCATGATCATGTTGGCTCCCCATGTCTTCATGCCTCTTCTATTTGTTTCTATGCCTCTATTTTTCTCCCACCCTTTGATATCAATGGAAAAGGGTAACTTCTCCTTGGGGATGTCCCCCCTATCTGTAAGCCTCTGATCTCTATTGATGTTTCTTTTCATGGTGCTTCCTCATGTAAATATCTGATAAAAAGCATTAAAAAAAATCAAGTATTTCATGATTATTGTTCCTGTCCCCTTGTTGTACGTCTATGCCAACTTCCATGTAGATCATTGTGGGGATGAAATTGCTCCTAATTTCTATCTAAGATACTCAAAAGTCTCCCTCGAAAGAGGTTTGGTGAAGATATTTGCAATTTGTTCTTTTGTCTCAATGTAATCTAATTTGTTTGTATTCTATGCAACATGTTACCATACAAAGTGAAACGTGATCATAATGTGTTTCATATCGGAATGCATCACTGGATTATTAGATATACTTATATAACTTTTATTATCACAAAATATCATTTTAGACTCATCATATTCCACCTGTATTTCTTGCAAAGTTTGCTTCATCCAGAGAAAATGTGTAGACCATGTTGTTGCTGCAATATACTCTTCTTCTATTGTGGACAATGATACTAAAGGTTGTTTCTTGCTCAACCAGGATACCAGACAATCACCGAAGTAGAAGGATACTCCACTTGTATTTATTCTATCATCAACACTTCCTTCTCAATCCATATATGTGGATGCAACTAGAGATAGATCATTTCCTTTTGGATACCATAATCCATAGTCTTTTATGGCTTTAAGATATCTGAATATTCTCTTTACTTCCATAACATGTAATTCCTTCGATGTTTCTTGAAATATTCCAACCTATCAAATTTCTTGCATCACATCCAATCTTGATGTTGTCACATAGATTAAATTGCCAATCATCGATCTGTAGCGTCTCTTATCTGCATCCTTGGATTCATCATATTTTCTCAATTTGCAACTAGTGTGCATGGGAGTACTTACGGGCTTGTAATCTACCATTCCAAACTTATTTAGCATTTCTTTGATATAATTAGTTTGGGAGACGAAAATACCTTTATCTTACTGACATATTAGGAGTCCCAAAAATAAATACAACTCACAAAGTAATGACATTTTGAATTCATTATGCATGTCTTTAGCGAATTTCTTACACATCATGTCATCATCACTTCCAAAAATAATGTCATCAACAAAAAATTCAATTATCAATATTCTACCTTGATTTCACTTTATGTAGAGACTATTCTTTGCATTTCCTTTCCTAAACCCTTATTGTTGTAGATACCTATCCAATCTTGAATACTCTAGGGGCTTATTTGAGTCCATACAATTCCTTCTTCAATCTACAAAAATAGTCTTCCTTTTCTGAAAATACAAACCCCTTTGGTCGTTCGATGTTGACTTCTTATTCCAGTTCTCCATTTAGGAAGGATGATTTTACATCCATATTATATACTTTGATTTTATTCAAACACACATAAGGGAAAAATCATGAATTTGGGTGTTTATTTTCCTTGTTTTTTGAGAAAATAAAATATAATTTTCAGAAGTTTTTCAACTTCCATTAAAAAAAGTTTATTTATTTATTAATAATTTCACTTTACAGTAAAAATAGAACTTGCCATGAATTTTGTTAGCTTCCTATAGATTATTTTTTGAAACTTTTTTATTGACATTTGATATCTCATTTTAGTGATGTTTTGGCAGTATCTTTGATGAAAACCCCCACCACTCCTAGGGGCTCACACAAACTCCCTGTCTAGGATCATTCAATCAAGGGAGATGAATTATACCTTGGGGCCTTGATGAACCCTCAAAATATTCTACCATAGGCCTTTTCCATTTTTCATGCGCACAAATAGTTGGCTAATCTCTTAACCCACCGACACTTCGGAGCTCCGAGATTCCAGAGTTCCAACTACAACACACAACAATCCTCCCAAACGTTGAATTCGAGAAAAGTCGAGCAAGGACGGGGATCAATGACTCACACTACACATCGATATCTATGACTCACATATATTTCACACTCCAAACTTTGGGCATTTTCCCTGCTCCAACATGCAATACTTCTGGATGCACGAACTATGAACTAATAGACTGGACGACTTCCTTCCACCTCAGATAAATGTCCTATGTTTACTCCACACTTCGAGATTCATATATTTTCATGGAACAACACTCCACGATCCATGATCCACGTGTCTCTCTCAATAGATGGTTGATATCTACTCTGGCCTTCAGGATTTCTTGAACCAAAAACCTTTACACCTCCATTCTCTCGAGCTTCCATAATTTCAGATAACTTTTTATCTGTGGACACATGTCCCCCATCTACCTACGGTCCATATTGACTTAGTATTCCGAGACTCTCAGAAATTTGTCTCCTCCACAACACACACCCTAAAACTGTCGAATCTGTGAAGTCCAAAGTACTTAAAGGGTTAACAATCACACACCTTCTCCAAATCTAATTTTTTTGAGAACCTCTAGATTCTCCCGAGTGGATCTCATTCACTCATCCTCCAAACAAGATGAATCTTTTATCTAAGTACCTCCACTCGCTATTATTTCATAGCTTTGAGAACTTTAAAGGAATTAGGCTTCGGTGCATGCTTTTCGCTCCTTCTCTATCTGGAACCTATACTATCTTCTGGCACACACTTGCACTACTTCTTCTAAACTTTGAGACTTAGAAAAATATCCCCTATGCACTCCTTGTGCTACTTCTCCTAAACTTTGAGACTTAGAAAAATCTCCCCTGCGCACTTCGTGCACTCTCTCTTCTTGAGACTCTTTCAACTCTAGTTCACTAAGTGTTGGCCCTATTCATGCCTTTAATGGGTCTATTTCTTGAGATTATATACTCCAACGAGTATATGTTCACTTATTCCACTCACTCTATGAAATTCACTATATCTCTCTTGAGATATTGAGTTTGAAAATGACTATGCTTTCGTACTCCTTGTGTGGCCATTGTGCACTCCTTGCAGCATAACTTTAGAAGAGAAACAATTGAAAATTATATAATTTCAAAGGTTCATTAATTCAACCATGAAATACACATGCATGCATATAAACACATAAAATAGATAACATAACATACCCAAATAACTCAGAGATAAGAAAACTTAGACATGTGAAGCAAATATGCTCTATTATATTCCTTTAGAAAATATTCACAAAGGTTTCAGAAACTCTCAGGTTCATTCCACAACTCTTCAAAAAAAAAAATTCAAAAACCACTTCTAGGCATATATTACATACATTTATACATGAGGGGGCTTCTCGAGCCTTCCCTCTAGACTATTATAGTGTTATCATATCAGAATTAAAATATCCTGCCGCTAAGTTTATTACATTAAATGGATAATTACAACCCAGATATGAGTCGGTGCACAAAATATGTACAATCCTCTAGACATTAAAATAAAATTACAATTTCCTAGAGCACTCACAATGGATCTAACTTTAATATCTTATGGGGACTTTAATTACAAGGTTTTCACAATTTAAAGTGGCGCGCCCTCTTTGGAATCCAAATCAGTTTGAATGCGCATGTTGGATGCTAATTTTTCCTCCACTTGGCCTCATCGAATATTGATGGAGTTGCTCCTACATCATACTTCTCTTCTGAGAAAAATCATGAGATATTTCTCATGGACCTGTTGCGGCTATGGCTGAGGTCCTCCTAGATCCCAAACTTTGACGTGGAGTTTCCCATTTGCTTCTCTTCCTTTCTGTTGTTGTTTTTATCGTTTTTCTATTTTTGCAGTATTTTCTTCTAGTCTCCAAATCATACATTGAAGATCTTTTTTTTTCTTACAACTAAAGTATTCTCTCATCTCTTCGACTGATATTTCTATCAATTTTCTCTTAAATCCATAGTTTATTTTTCCATCCTATCCCCTGGCTCACTCTTTTGTTGCAACTCTCTCTTGTTCTCCTGACAATTGTCTTGTTGTAGGTTTTTGTTGCTCCTACCCATTGGTTGCTTCTCTTTCTCCTTTATTTCTTCAAGACTTTTACCTTCCTAAAGTTTCCCCTTACTACCCTTCATGATTTCATTCCTCTGGTAGTATTCCTCTATATTTGGATGGTTTAACCAATTCTCCATCTTCTCTAACTCCTTCTCCCACTGAGTGAGTATAGAATCTGAATGTTCCTGTTAAATATATTTTTGGTTCACAACTATGTGTTCTTCCTCTTCTATCTTTTCGTTTTGAGCATAACTTAGCTTTTGTCCACTTTCCTTTTCTTTGATAGTCTATAATGACCATCTTTCCATTTCACCTACCACCACACACAAACGACTAGTTTTAAAAACCTTTTGCTCCTTGGCCTCTTCCCTAGATGCCTCTAGCATAACTTCCTCACAAGTATGAGCACCTGTGGTACTCATTCCAAGATATATATTGATCTCTCCTATCCTTAGACCACAACATTCGGGATCTTATTCTTCCTTCAAGAATTCCTTCCCACTCATGAAAAGTATGCTCGAAATAGCCTCCTCTTTGACTCCATTATCTTCTATTGGAAACAACATATTCTTACAACCATTGTTATCAAGGGTATAAGTGTTCTTCCTCCCATCATGTATGACATTTGTGTCATATTTTCAAGGTCTTACCAACCAAACATGACAAACATCCATGGGTGTGACATCACATAAAACATCATCCCTACAACCCCCTATCTTAAACCCAACTTTACATTGTCGACTTACCATGAATTGATGTCCTTTCTGCAACCATGACACCTTGTATGGATTTTTATGTGTTGTTGTCTCTAACTTCAAATTTTCCACCATCTTAGTGGATACTATGTTATCAATGCTCCCACTTTCTATGATCACCTTCCATACCCTATCTCTAATCTTGCAAGCAGTTATGAACAAACTGTTCCTATGGACGGTTTCTTGTACCTCTTTCTCTGGCTTTAAGAGAGATTTCCTCATAATGAGTGATCTTCCTTCTTTTGCTGCTTCTTCCTTCATATCTATCACCACATTCCTCTACTGCACTTCATAAATGTCAGCTCTTCTAAGTCCTGCATTCTTCTTCTTAGGACATTCCCATGGCATGTGATATGTTTTTCCATAGGCGTAACACTTCACTTCTCCTCCTCTACCTCTTCAAATACCTCTGTGAAAAAGATTCCTTCAACTATAGTGTCCTCCTCTAGAAATTCCTCCTCTCTCTATCTGACTTTTAAATACTCCGGCTTCTTCCTTGGATTTCTGGAATGTCTCTCTCATGGTTCCTTCTCCTCTGCTAGGACTCTTTCCCTTGTTTTGTTGACTATGATTCCTTTCCAACTTTTCATCTTCCTTCATGGCTACCTCATACGAATCTTCCACCATCCTCATCATTATCATGCTAATCTCATCTTGGATTTCATACCTCAATACATTAATGTACCTATAAACTTTTTCTTCATCATTTCTCCTGTGTCCTTCTCCTACGTTCAACTTATAAAATTCTTCGGTGTACTCTTTCACCGAAAAAACTTTTTTTCTTAGATTCTACAACTTCCTAAAAAAATTTAACTGATAATCCTTGGGTATGAATTTATCCTTCATCTTAGATACCATTTTATACCAATTCTTTATTTTAGACTTACCTTTGCTCCTTCTGTCAACTTGCAACTAGTCCTACCATAAAGTTGCATGTCCCTTCAATTTGGTCACTGCATGATTTACCTTATTCTCATCATCAATCTCCTCATAGTCAAATTACTTGTCTAAAGAACTTATCCAGTCAAGCAGTTATTCCACATTCAAATTACCTTCATAGATAGGGCTTCCAAATTTTCCATGGTTTCCATCTTGACAAAAGCTCTCATCAATCTCTCCTCTGCTACTTTTTATCGTACATCTTCTTCTGCTTCTACATATTCACTTTAAGCTTCACTGAAATCATTAGTTTCAGGTGCTCTTATTATTTTTGTCTCCATGGCGTCCAACCTTGCATGAATTTGTCTCATTTCCTCTTCCATGAATGCATTGACTACAACTCTCTCCCTGCGTATTATTGGTGGTATGATTCTAAATTTTATTCTTCTCACAGAGATTATTTTCCTGCTCTTTATACCACTTGATGATATCAGAAAAATCTCCTCCTTTTCATGTTGTCTATAGACAAAATAAAGTCCTGATACCACTTGATGCAAACCCCCACCACTCTCAAGGGATCTCCTGAACTCTCGGTCTAGGATCATTCAATCAAGGGAGCTAAATTATCCCTCGGGTCCTTGTTGAACCCTCAAAATATTCTATCATAGGCCTTTTCCCTATTCCCTAAGCGCAAATTCACATTTGTGAGGGTCTTGTTATGTTAGTTGTGAAATCCACATGACCTTGGGTCAAAAATGTGGGCTAATCTCTTAACCTGCAAGAAATCTAGCACTTCGGAGCTCCGACCTTTGAGATTTCTAACTAAAACACGAAACAATCCTCCAAAACCTTGAATTTGCAAACAATCAAACAACGACAGGGATTGACAACTCACACTACATGTCGAGATATACGACTCACAGAGATTTTAGGACTCTGTACTTCTAGAGTTTTCCCTCCTCCAATATTTAATACTTTCGGATCCGCGAACTCTGAACTAGTAGATCAGATGAATTCCCTCCACCTCGGATCAAAAACCTATCTTTTCTCCACACTTCGAGCTTTGAATATTTTTTTGACACAATACTCCAAACCCTTTGGAGTTCCAAACTAGTGAAGTGTTGGATCCACGATCCACGTGTCTCTTTCAACAAATGGTCACCATATACTCTAACATTCGGGAGTTCTCGAACCAAAACACTTTACAACTCCGTTCTCCACGACTTTCGGACTTTCAGATAACTTTTTATTTGAAAACATGTGTCCCCCATATATCAATGGTCCATATTTTCTTCAGACTCCGGGACGTCGGGAAATTTTTCTCCTCCACAAAACACACAGTAAAAATGTCGAATTCGTGAAGTTCAAAGGACTTAAATGGTTAACACCCATGCACCTTCTCCATATCTGATGGTTGTGAGAACCTCTGGCTTCTCTCAAATGTATCTCGTCTGCTCGTCCTCCAAACAAGATGAATCGTTTCTTCAAGGAACTTCGCTCACTATTCTTTCTAAGATTAGAGAACTTTAAAGGACTTAATATTTGGCACACACTTTTCACTCCTTCTCAGTGTGGAACCTAGACTATCTATTAGAGAACACTTGCACTACTTATCTTGAACTTTGAGACTTAGAAAATTATCCTCTGTGCACTCCTTCCGCTCACTCTCCTTTAGAATTTTCTAACACTTCAATAAGTGTTGGCCCTATGCAGGCCTTGCACGGGTCTATTCATCGATATTTTATACTCCAATGAGGATATGTTCACTCCTTGCACTCACTCTATGAAATTCACTATTTATCTCCTAAGTTATTGAGTCTGAAAACAACTCTGCCTTCACACTCCTTGTGTGGCCACTATGCACTCCTTGCACCAATATTTTAGAAGAGAAACAATTTAAACTTATAGAACAACAAAGTTTCGTTCATTCAACTATGAAATACACACACACACACACACATATAAACATAGAAAATAGATAACATAACATACCCAAATAACTCAGAGATAATAAAGCTTAGACATGTGAATCAAATCTCCTCTATTATGTTCCTTCAGAAAATGTTTACAAGGGTTTCAATAACTCTCAGCTTCTTTACACAACTCTCCAATGAAATTTTTTTCAACAACCACTTCTGGGCATATATTACATACATTTATACATGAGCGAGCTTCTTGAGCCTTCCCTCTAGACTATTCTAGTGGTATCATATCACAATTAAAGCATCCTACCACTATGTTTATTACATTAAATGGATAATTATAACCCATATATGAGTTAGCGCTCAAAATCTGTACAATCTTGCACGCATTAAAAGAAAATTACAATTTCCTAGAGCACTCACAATGGCTCTAGATTTAAGATCTTATGGGGACTTTAATTATAAGGTTTTCAAAATTTAAATTGATGCGCCCTTCTTGGAATCCAAACTAGTTTGAAATCACACGATGGATGTTGAGTTGTCCTCCACTTGGCCTCATCGAATGTTGATGGTGATGCTCGTGCATCAATGTTCCCTAAAAAATGAAGGAATTGATAATGAGTTATGTTTCTTGACACCAATTTATTCATTATTAAACTTTTGATTATGAAAAACAAAATATGTTGCAAAAATATAAACAATATCTATTAAAGTATGACAATAGTTTTGAATACAACAAACGAATATTATAATTACTACAATTTTTTGAATTTGACCAATTTGAAAAAGTTGCAAATTTTCAACACATTTAGATTGACACCATTTATATGCCTTCAATTTTATTTAAAAATGAAATCTAAAAGTACCCTTTTGAAGAGGACACTCAAAGGTTCCATAATATAAAATTTCCATAAATTTTGAGAGTGTATATTGCAGATATTGATTTTTCATTTTATTGAATCATTATGTCATAAAAATAATATGCAAACATCTTTTCATAAAATTAACTAAAATTACTGAAAAACAATTAAATTGAATACAAATTGTATCAAAAGAAAGTAGATTCAATTCTGAAAATGTTGGTACTAGTTCTGAAACAAGACTCGCAATATTTTAAGGAGTTGACTTCTCCCCAAGTTGGAGTAAGCTAAAGTGAACGCATAGTTTTCTGAAAAGTTCCATAGCTATAGGTTTTACGTCGAACTATTAGTTCAATCGAAACTTAGTTTTAACGAAAAATTGTTCTCAGATTTAAAATCATGTTATAGTATTCAATGGTGTTATTAGATTTAACTTTCGTTCGAAAAAAAGGTTCAGACGAAAATTATTTCAGCTGAAAAATTCAAGAGTTCGACCAAAAACATGCGATTAGCACTTTTTGCGACCTGATTCTCATGAAAGTGTTACCTAGATTCATGATTTTACCCATAATCCAAGATCAATTGGACTACTTCAATTCTTCAAATTGGGGAAAACTTTTCTTCAAAATCTATTCCTTCAAGATGAGCATATCCCTTGCATACTAGCCTTTGTTTATTCCTAGTTACCTCTCCATCCTCGTTCAAATTTTCTCTGAATAGCCATTTTTTGTCAGTCATGTTCTTATTCTTAGGCCTTGGAACAAGTTCCCATGTTTCATTATTGTGACATCCCCCCCCCCCAAAAAAAAAAA
>SNQJ01S0114438.1:6344-28217 GCA_010110895.2 Picea sitchensis
CCACAATAAATCCTTTATCACAACATAATTGCCATAATTCGTGCGAATCAGTCGATCACGAACTCTCTCAGCATGAGATGAAATTAGATGGGATGAGAAGACTGTCTTTCATTAAACAAGAAATCTTACATACATATGCATAAGCAGGGAACTAGGGTGTTTGTTAAAACTTTTACAATCGAGAGCTTCACTCTACCATCGATAGATTACAAAATACAAAGACTGAGTCTATATACTCAGAAAAATCGCCTAACAGAGGCGTCTTCAGTGTCTAAGGCTTGGTGTCCCTTTAGCTGAATTCAGATGGATAATCCCTATCAGACACCACCTTAACTACGCATGGTTCATGTAAGGGGAGTATCTAAGCCATTAAGAGCCAAGTTAGCGTGCGTAGACCTCCTCTAGCTAATCGAGGACTGGGCATGGCCGTTTTGACAAAAATGGTACACAGGACCCTCTCGAGCAGTCTTCTTGCCAGACTCTCCATTCCTTGTATTAAATGAATGAGGAGAGGTTTCAACTACCCTTTCTCGCCTTCATTTACTCCAAGCGAAAACCAGGACCGAGGTCGGATCAAATGGCACTTGGAGATCGCGGTAATTCCTTATGTGAACATACATGATGCCTTCGGCCCTTCCTAAGCAGCTCTTTTCTTTCCCAAGTGACCACGGGCTGTGACCATGTGCTTATCCCCAAGGCACCCTCCACGTTCACGAATGGGAAGGAGCTAATCCTTGCTTCTTGAAATCGCGATGAGAGAAACACCGAGGCGGCTTAATCTGGTGCCACGCACTTCAGTGATGGTGTGGGTCCGGGTCTTGGACACTCCCGACACCTCACGCATCAGGAATACGATGATGCTGGACCTTGCTTATCATAGCTGTGACGNATGCCGAGACGACTCAATTTGGCGCCATGCGTCTCTCTCAAATCTGACGGTCCTAAATTTACCCGACGCTGCTGTGGGCCGCAGGCCCTGGAAGCTCTCGTCACTTCGCGCATCGGGTATATGAGGGAGCTGCTTCTTGCGCTTCGAAATCGCGATGGGTGAAAAGGTGGGGAGCCTAATCGTGTGCCAGGTGTCTGTTTCAAATGGACGGCTGAGACTGCCCCTTGATACTATGGGCCTGGCTTTGGGCACTATCAACACCTCGGGGTTCGGGGTTTCGAGATGTACCACGACATAAAACCTTCACCCTTTGAACTCACGATTGCCGAAAAGCCGACGTGACCAGATCTCGTGCGACACGTCCTTTGGGATGAACGATTGCTATCTTTCCTTTATGCAATATAGGTGCTATTCATTTCACTATCCTCGACGCAACTTCTCTATCCACGATTTCCCACCAACCGTTGATCTGCTCATATGGATGAATCTGAATCGTTGACGCTATAACTTTTCCCACTCGCTTGATTTTAAGTCCGAAAAGTACTTCTTCTACGCGCTGCGCTTGGGCACTCCTCGTGCAACCTGCAGACCTAGATATCCTGATGTCGAAGACAAGTAATGTTGCTAACACTATGGATAATGATCAGAGCAGTGTGCCATTCGGGTCAAATCCATCTATGAGGTACTCCCTTGTTCCAATTCGGATTTTTCTTATCTGGAAGCAGGAATTGGTTTACAAACTCTGTAACCACATGCTCTTTCTTCCACCATCTTTCTCCTCCAACCACCAAACTACAAGCCTTTGCAATGGTCTTCTCTGTCACTAGCATCAACATCTTATCGATCTCCACCTCGTGACCATCAAAATTCAGAGTGAACTCCATGGAGGCCTGCTCATCATAACCTTGACAAGTGGTAAGGAATTCAAACCACCCAATGTCTCTGAACCTTTGAGCCATCTGAGGATAGGCTTCAAGAAGTTTGGCACCCTCTGGTTCTATTATGACCACCTATCCGCTCCTCTTTGGCACCGTCAAAACACAATTCTGTAACTAGCACCCTCGGGTTCCAAATTTGCCACCTGCAATCTGTTAGTGTATTCTGTTCCTTTGACTGAATACTTGTGCCTAAATTCAGCAAAATCAAACAGGTATAATATAACGATCATTGAGAATTGGGTGATTTAAAATGAGTCATGCGCAGGTACACAACAATGGGGTTATGAAACAGTTTGAATAGGTAAATGATTCCAGGCTTTTGTGGATGCATGCAAACTCTCAATCCATGATTTGTGTCATCATAACGAAATCTGGATGGCAGGCGCGTATCAAGGCATGATTATTTTGGCGCTACGAGAATAGCCTTATTCCCGTAGCACTATTAATGACTTAGCAAAATTTGAAAGTTTGAAATTCAAACAGGCCTATAAGGTGACACCTCATTTAAAAACCATGTCTTTCAAAATAAAACTTAAATAAACTATCCAAAAACTATAATGCAAACCATAAGACACTAAAAAAAAATATTGAAATCAACTGGAAATAGAAAATGAAGTGTAGGTAAGAAGGATTTAGGATAAGGGTTTCTCACTAAACCAAGACAAAAATAGAGACTAACATTAGCTCCTTCTAGGGATGATGTTTTCCCTGTGGGACATCAATAACTTGCAGACCAACGTGCATTTATCATTTCTTCTCATCTGTGCAATCCTGACCCTGCAAATCTTCCGCTCTGCAAACATTCACAACTTTTGTATTTTGCCTAGTCCATTGGGTTATGGAGTCAGCCAATGTCATTCAAATATGGCCCAAACTTCTGCAACTCTGCTCCTCATTTGAAGCCAAACTTCCCCTGCCAATAGTTCCTTATATGCATCGGGCATGGAGTCTTTATTTCAAAACTGAAACCAAATACTAGATGAAAACTCCACGTATTGTGCAAACTAGAAATGCTCAGCCATGAGCTTATTCATCTATGCTATCCTACTCTAATTGTTGAGAATAAATGTTTCAGGTATATATAAATTTCCAGAAAAATAATTCAAGCAACAAATTGCTTGACCTGTCTTCATATACATAGCGAAAAACATGAAAAGAGAACAAAATATACAACAAGGAAACTGCAACCAACTCATGTTTGTTGTGGCAAACCATCATGCCAAACTTTGTAATATATGGCATTACTGAGAATAGTGACTCTATCCATATAGTAACTAGATCATAAAATTCATGTATGATCTTACCTGGTTTTTTAAAATCAAAAGGGTGATTTTCCTCATAGTTGATCTCATTAGGTCGTTGATTATGAATGTCATTTCCAAGTTCTATAAATCCATATATTGACTTCTCAACAGCTGAACAAGAAGCAAGCATCAATTGTTGTTGGAACATTTCTCTATCAATTTTGTGATGCTCGTGATGCTCCTCATCAGATCCAAGACTGTTGTCATATACTGGTTTCAACTGTTCATGACTAATGTGCAGGTTGTTTTCATAAATATGTTGATGCTCAACTTCTATCACCATAAAGATAACAAGTTGTTGATAACCTTCATCAATATTGTTATGTGTATCAACAATGTGTTGAGGAAATACTTGTTCTTTATACTCAACATAAACATGAGCTTTTCCATTCAAATCAGAAACTGCAGGTGCATCAAGAACAAGATCAAATGCATCTACAAATATGCAATCATCTGTCTTATCATCAATTGTATTTGGCAAATCTTCCTTAATAAAATGATTTCCGTCCTTGCAAACAGATGAAAACTCTAGTTTCTGCTGAATATGCTTCTCAAATACATCACAACAATTTTCAAAAAGACTTTCAGCTGAAATTTTTTCTTTATAAAATATATTGAAAGTATCATGAAAACTTGCCAACGAATTAATACTTGAAGCTGGAAGCGATCTTCACCAGTCGAGGGCTACTCCCTTCAACGAGTATGTGAAAATATTGATCTTGACATCCTCATGCACAATTTGATGTACATGAATAAACTCATGAAAATATAGCAGATGCTCAGCCGGAACCTCCCAATCTTCACCTTTAAACGTAGGAAGGATACCTTCCCATTCATCTCTGCTAAGAATTGGGTTTGGAAAACCAATGACATCTGAAAAATCACAAAAAGCAAACCTTTGAGCTAGAATAGCTTCCATGCTTAGATCCAGTGGATTCTCCTATTAATCTTTAGATAGTGGAGTCACCATGGTGAAAGATCTATAGTCATGTATCTATCCCCTTCCTATTCACCATCAAGAAGTGGATCTGATCGTTGTCGTTCTCCTAGGGATAAATACTTCGTGTCTCCGTCCCCGGCAACAACGCCAAAAATGTTAGTCCCTAAAGTAGCACTTGACTTTGAGAGGGAAAGCTAGGGCATCATTTGTTTATTGCAAAATATTTTTGAGGTTTTATGATTTGGTTTTTTGTAGGGTGGTTGAAAACTGGCTCAAGGTTTCAACATGAGATGAAAATCAAGATCATAACATATCATATCCCATTGGTTGAATAATAGGTAGACACATAGATGGATTAAACTAATATAAGAAAAAGGAATATGAAGTCTCCAATTTTTCAAATTCACATGAATTCTCATCTCAAAATGTCATAAAGAAACAAGACATTCAGCTTGATATCAAAACTTGAAAAATATTATATACAACAAAATTTTCACTGTATAAATTAACAGTCAAGAATAAAAAAGCATTGCAATCTGAATAATGAATTCAAGCATGAATAAAGAAATAAAAGAGTAGAAAAAAGAGGGTCTAACCATCCATATTCATTTTCTATTAAGTGTCAAATTGAACATAAATTCCTTTTACAATGAGCTTCACAAAAAGGTCCCCTGGATCTCCATTTTTTCCACCTTTACTTCTCAGTCTACAGAGTTTATATAGAAACAATACATAATTATCAAGATCCAAAAGAAATGGATCTGAAAACCTCCTCATATATATTTATCTTATTGTTTCAAATAATCAAGGAGAATATCCAATTTGATCTCCAATTCGAATTGATGAGGTGGCTTGTCAACTGTTGTCCATGAGATTGTTTAGGAAAACAAATCTGGTAAATTCCTGAAAAATAGGGTCCAACAATCTCTTCGTATCTCTTAAATGGTGATAGATCTGTAAAAACCGAGAGAGGTTTTTGTGAAGGGGCATGATCCAAACAAATACCTCTTTTGGTTTCAACAAATTCCTCTCCATCTGTTCTGTAACATCTTTTGAAGATAAAGACTATAACAGGTAAAAATAACAGAGTATTTCCTGTAGCTTTATTAGAAACTTAGGCCTCAAAGATCAATTCGAATCTCTTAAAATGTGATTGTTGTGTAAAAATAGAGAGAGATTTTTTTGAAGGGGCATGTTCCCAACAAAATCCTCTTTTGGTTTCAACAAATTCCCCTCCAGTTGTTCTACAACCTCTCTTGAAGAAAAAGACTAAAACAGGTAAAAATAACAGAGTATTTCCTGTAGATTTTCTGGTTCTTCTTTTAATGATTCTTTACATCTAATGGTACTTCTGCCAATTCTGAAATAGTGTTTCCATCGTTGCTATGTTTCCCTATGTAGCCACGAGCCTTTGAACCTTCACAAGGCATATCATTGTTGACAGATTTATCTTCCATGTTTTTATCTGAACCATTAGTTACTTTTGGTTCCATTTCAATCTCTGTTTTCTTGCAATCTTGTGTAGCATCATACATATTGTTATCCTTCCAGGATTTACCAGAAGGAAACATACTAGGCACTATTGTAGTCTTCCGGTGTTTATCAACCTGTCTGTGAGATGTAAGCCACTTGCCTTTATCATGAACCTTCCAACTCTTGAGGTCGGGGCGACGTTTCAACTCAGGAAACTCAACAAACACATCTAAAAGCTCTATTGATCCCCCACTTTGCCTAAGCACCTCGCCAACAACAACTTCATCTTCAACTGGATTCATTTAGCAAGTAGAGTGAACTAGTTTCCCTCCAACTTTAAGCGATGTAACACCTCTCATGTAAATTTGAACTTGAAGGCGATGTACTTCATTGCCAAGTCCAACATTCCATTTTTTCTTGATATCAGGTGTCTTACGAATTGTTCCATCCCCACTGCAAGGTACATCACATAATATGCCATCAAAAAGCAACCATGTTATACTTTCTTCATGGGTGTCTTCATTCATCTCAAGTCTTCCACTACCTTTATCCTCTGTCTCATTTTTTGTTTGTGTCAGCATGCCATTATTTTTGCAACGACAACTTGGAAAGTTTTGTGCTTCATGATTGGTTACCATAAATTTAGCACTGCACATCCTCTTCGTATGATGAATGAGAAGATTTCACCATTGAACATCAACATCATTTTCTATGACCATTCCCTTGGGTAGAAGCGCAAGCTTAGCTGATTTGTGAATCATCTCTAAAAGTTGAAATGTTTTTTGACCCACTTGCTGCACATATATCAAGAACATAGTGGTGCGACTGTACATCCAATAAAAGGGGTGGCACCATGCTCACAGCCTCCTGTCGAGTTATGTTTCCAATCTTGTTTTCTTGCTTTAAGAATTCATGAATCCTTTCAAGCATTTGGTTTTTCCTTAGTTGCATGCGAGAGAAATTCAAGTGCCAAGCAAGCTTTGCTGGATACCAGGGTAAAGGCCTAATATGTTCAACCACATTTCCACCTACATCCTCAACATTGAGAGATGGAAAAAACTCATTTTCAAGTTGGGATAGAATGTCATCAGAAAATTGCCCACTAGAATTTATTTGAAAAGATGCGGGTAAAGGTTTTTTAAGAATAGATATAAATTCATCCCATTCCTCATCAGGCATAATGCCTTGTTCCTGTGGATAACGATCAGAGCAATGTTCCATTCAGTTCAAATCCAGCTACGAGGTACTCCCCTATTCCAATTCGGATTTTGCTTATCCTGAAGAAGGAATTGGTTTACAAACTTTGTAACCACATGCTCTTTCTTCCACCATATTTCTGCTCCAACCACCAACCTGTAAGCCTTTGCAATGGTTTTCTCTGTCACGAGCATCAACATCTTATTGATCTCCACCTCGTGACCATCAAAATTCAGAGTGAACTCCATGGAGACCTACTCATCGTAACCTTGACAAGTGGTAAGGATCTCAAACCACCCAGCATCTCTGAACCTTTGAGCCATCTGAGGATAGGATTCAAGAAGCTTGGCACCCTCTTGTTCTATTCTGACTACCTGTTCGCTCCTCTTTGGCGCCATCAAAACACAATTCTGTAAATAACGCCCTCGGGTTCCAAATTTGCCACCTGCAATCTGTTACTGTATTTCGTTCCTTTGACAGAATACCTGCACCTAAATTTATCAAAATCAAATAGGTATAATATAACGATCATTGAGAATTGGGTGATTTAAAATGAGTTTTGCGTGGGTACACAACAATTGGGTTATGAAACAGTTTGAATCAGTAAATGATTCTAGGATTTTGTGGACGCATGTGAACTATCAATCCATGATTCGTTTCATCATAACAAAATCTGGATGGCAGGCATGTATCAAGGCATGATTATTTTGGCTCTATGAGAATAGCCTTATTCCCATAGTGCTATTAATGACTTAGCAAAATTTGAAAGTTTGAAATTCAAACAGGCCTATAAGGTGACACCTCATTTTAAAACCATGTCTTTCAAAATCAAACTTAAATAAACTATCCAAAAACTATAATGCAAACCATAAGACACTAAAAACAAAAATTGAAATCAACTAGAAATAGAAAATGAAGTGTAGGTAAGAAGGATTTAGGATAAGGGTTTCTCACTAAACCAAGACAAAAATAGAGACTAACATTAGCATTGTAATATAGGAGAGGAGAGGAGAACATGATACTTAGAAAGATTCTTCAAAATCGGACCTCTAGACAAGATCTTGAGCAACTTAGGCATACAGAAACATATTTCTGATCCAAAAAATGTGTGGAGAATTTGAGATTGAGGGTTGTAGAGTGAACTTATAAAAGTTCAAAAAAAATGTCTTCTTTTGATATCAAGGATTCTATGAATCCAAGAGAAGGAAAATATAGATGACCAAATTTTGGTAAACAAATGGCTATGGAGTCATCTTCAAAATGAACTCATACAATTCTTCTTCTTTCATGGAGTTATCTTCAAACTTCAATACAAATATTTCCTTATTATGCAAAACTAAACTGAAGAAACAAAATATATACATACATGATCTACCTACCCTAACTCACTTGAAAGAAATGAGCACCTTAGGTGTAGGTAAATTTCCAATGGAGCCATTCAAGCATTGATATGATTTGTGGAATGAGCTCCAAAATTATGAGATATGTTGGGACTTGTACCAATGAGTCAGGGGCACTCTCAATATGTATTGGAGAAAAATTATACCAAGTATGGTGAAAATTTGATTGCGTTGTATGGCCAACAATGCTTTGGAACCATAATTCAATAACATCAATTCTTGGCTAAGGCGTTTTCGACATAAGAATGCATTCATCCTTTTCTTTATTTACAACCACTTCCAAGGTTCTTGATTTATCAAAAATCTCTTGAAAATATTATTCTTTCTTGTAAAGGTGATCGTGTTCATCATTCTTCTCAAGATTCATTTATTCCATAAATTCTTCTTGCTACAAGTTCTCTTGTGATGTTTCATCATCTATTACAAGGCTGCAATTTTCTTTTGTATTTGGTGGAGGCTACTCAATTTCAATTTCAAATTTGCTACTCAAAATGTCTTCATATGGAGTATACAGGAGACTCAAATTTTCTTCTTGTAATTTGGAATTTTCATCTTCCTTTTCAACAACATGACTTGACTTAGAAATTTCATCCACTCTTTGATTAGATTCTTCTTTAAAATTAGTGACTTCGTTATCTTGCTTCCATATGGGAGAGGGTGGGTGGGAAACAACATTTAAATCATCGACAAAAACATATGAATGCACTTTTGGGATGAACTTTTTTGCAAATGAATCTTCTAACACATCCCAGCCAATAATGGAGTTAGGCATTATAAACTATACCATTCAAGAGCATCCTCTTGTAGAGTTTGTAGGAATAATCTACATGTAACATTGTATTTAGTGAGGTTGAAATCATAACATGTACCTTTAAACTTAATAAAATGTTTCTTTTCATCTTTTGACGCATCCCCAAAAAATGTAGAAAAAATTTCAATAGGAGTATTGGGCATTTGAAATTTTATTTATGGTAGATTTAAAGGGGTATTATGAAATCGCCTCCTTCTTTGAGTATTTCTCTCTTTTGTTGAGTCTTGCAAAGTGTTTGCATAGGGGCAAACCCAAGGTTCAACACTTCAACAATGCACCAACAAAACCCTAACTACTGGCCCTTTCAGCAACATCTACAAAGTAGATGAAGTCTCACCTGAGGTAGAGGCAGGGGGGGTTGTAGGACTAAGGTGTCTACAACCGAGTTGGGACACAGATCTATGATTACAAAACTTAATAGAGCGCTTATCCAATAACATGCATTAGTTCTTAAACCTTATTCACATCGCAGGTTAAACCCTTATTACAGATCAACGCAGTGATAATCAAGATTAAACACATCCAAATAGTTAACACATAGAATCAACTTAGATCTAGCATTCATCATACATAAGAACTAAGAATCCATATATCTATCTATCATACATCAAGATCAGTGCACTAAACAGATAAATACATAAACAACATGAACAACATTACACAAAGCACATCAACACAGGATATACATGGTTCACCCCAGTGTGGGCCTATGTCCGCCAACTCTTCTTCTTATTTATTAGTCTTCAAGTTTCCTACATTCTTCTGCTCCTGTGCGTAAAGCCACAGAGCTCAGATTCACATTGGACAGGTGATCTTCGCACATCGCACTAGATCCACCTTCCTCCAAAACCAATTCAAGGCACATAGTCAACTCCTCAATAACACAAAGCCTTACATACAACGTCTGTGCACAAAGAAACTTACATTCTCTTGCACTAAGTCAATTATAAGTCTTTACACATAGCTAACACTTACACTTACCCACACTACTTTCATCGCCTAACTACTTATTTATACATTACAAAAAGGCCTAAACATGGGTAAACCCATGGGATGACATCCCGTACCCATTACATAAACCCTAATAACCCCAAAATCCCACAAAATGAGTGAGATCCCGTAATCTCAGCTCTGCTTGGGCGCTCCATCTTTGACCAGCCTGTCAAAGTTCTAAAAATGGTCAAACATGACCAATGTTCTCTCAAAACTTGGTTGAGGGCCAACTGGCCCCCAACACTCACCTTTGACTTGTCCCGAGTCACTCAGATCTGGGTAGGGCTGCTTTGAAGGCCTCGATCTTAGCTCAATATTCCTTGACTTGATTCTTCGCTAGAGCCTCCTTCTTGACGAAATCCTGAATGAATTTCTCAATGACAGGCCCTTTTAGGCATTGTTCCACTGTCGCAACTAGTTGGTCTAGCTGCGAGCCTTGTCCTTCAAATTCTTGAAAAATCATGTAGGATTCGTCCTGCACGGGTTGGAGTCTTTGTGTCACTTCCATAACCTTTCTCTGGATAGAAGTAACCTGTTGCTGGGCTACGCGTTGCTCCTGTGACCTCTTCATCTTCTCAACGATAGTAAGCAGCTTCATCTGTGCTTGTATGGTGGATGCCTGTTGCTTCACCTTATGGAGTTGTGCGTCTAGTTTCCTCATCTCCGGATATTCTTCAAGGCGCTCATAGGTCTACACACTTCAATCACTTAATTTCTTACACTCTTAGGCGAGTGCCCTAATTCTTTCTACTGCGTTCCTAGCAACTTCTTCCCTCTAATTGTGCACTTCTTGAAGAGTTCTCGACACTGCTTGGATTTCTAGCTCCATTACTCTTGCTTGAAGCTGTTGAATGGCCTCAATGAGCTTCCCCACTTACATATTGACTGAGTCTTCTTCCTCCTGCGCCAAGACTGACACAGAGCGAAGTTCTCTAGTCACTGGCTCTTTAACCACAGTATGCTTTGCAAGCAACTAGTCTTTTTCTTTCTACATCTTCTCTTTGTCCTCTTTGAACTTCACTCTAATTTCATCTTTCTCTTGCTGCACAACTCGAAGTTGCTCTAAGGCCTCCTCATTTTCTTTCTTCAAGGCCTCTGTGTCCTGCTTCTTTTCTTCTTGGACTCGACGAAGTCAAGGCTCAATTTCATTTAATAGCCTTCGTAATTGGGTGGGCTCTTCCCCCAATTCTGCAATTTCTAATGACGATGGCACAATAGACACTACGCGGCTCGAGTATATGGCTTGTTGTATGTCTCTAAGCTCCTTCTCTATTCCGTCATACAATGTTTCTTGCTTCGCTTCATGTCTCTACAAAATATCTTCTGAAGCGTCTTCTATGGCTGCGATGATGAGATCTACATCATCCACTGTGAGCACATTCTTCGATTGAGTCTTATTATCTCGGGTCTTCTTTCTGGCCGAGGGCTTCTGTGGAGAAACATTCCTTTTCTTCAATGTATCGGCCTCTGTAAGGGGATCCTTTGGCGGTGTCACTTTGCCTTTTTCTTTCTTGTCTCCTTCCCATCCTTCCTCTTGGTTCACTTCATCTCCTCCTCCTCCTGCAGGTGAGTTAGGCACAATTTCCTCTGATCTATTGTCCTTCTCATCACTTTCTATGTTCTGTACTTCATCCTTCTCCTTTTTCTTCTTTTTCTTTGTGCTTCTCTATCCATCATACTCAGTCTGGGTGACGAAAGGACTTCCGATGATGTCGGGGTCGGAGAGTTTTGCATCTTCAATTGATACAAGGAATTATGCTAGCCATTCCTTAGTGATATCTTCTATGTATTCCTCAGTCAATTTATAGTAAGACTGCAACTCCTCCTTACTTTCATCCCTTCATGTGGCGATGTTGATGAAGTGTTAGTTTGCGCGAAACTTCATGAATGGTCTATATTGATGCAAGGTATTCGAGGTCATTCGGGGGAATGACTCAATGGCGTACGTCAACTGTATGTAGTAGGCATGGAACACCACATTCGATTTCCATTGCTTCACCATATCACTCATGTACCACAAAGTGGAGAACCTTGTGACCAATGGTTTTGATGGCTTGACTTCAGGAAATGTCCCTCCCTCTAGTATCTTCCAAGAGTCAAATGCAATTAAAATCAGTAACCAACTAAAATGAAACTCGTAGCCTTGGTCCTGTGCTTCACAACAATCCTTCTCCAACTCGTTGATGAGGTAACTTGCCCAGTTCATATGCATTCCTCTGACACACTTCCCTATGAGGTCGACTACGAACCATGTGACCTATGTCAGATGGTTCTTTCTGATGATCTTGCCAGCGATCAACTGACAAGCTAGGTGCACTACGCCATGCTGGATGGAGGCTACCTTGTAGCCTCGCTTCCCCTTCTCTACATCGCCATAGGATTCCTTTATACACTGGGCCAGGGCATGATTTGTAGCCTTCCCTGGGTAGAACTGGTGAGGGTTTGGTCCCTGCATGCTCAATCCATAGTGACATGCTTGTCAAGCCACATATACCCTCCATGGTAGCACGACATAAGGCATTTAACGCAAGCATTAACCTCCTGATGTTGGTTGAAGGGGGGGATCCTCATCACATTCAATATCGAGGAGTACGTGAGCTCCTTAATCCATGACTGGGAGACTATATTGGGCTTCTTCCCAGTCATCTTCATTAGGTACCTATGCAGCGTGAGCATTGCATATTTTTTCTGGTATCCGAGGTTGAAGTAACTGATCTTGAGAGCTGGGATTAGTCCCAACTGGGGTTCAACTGCACGTATCCCCTTCGGGAGGTATGCAGTGATCAACGTGTATTCAAAATCACGTGTGACACTATTATGGTTAACCGCACCAGTCAAAGGTGGGATGTAGTCTAGCAATACTGACGAGATCTTCTTCGCGTTAGCCAAATCATCGCGGTGTTTTCTTCATTTCTTAGCAGTGCGGCCATAACTTCGTCCAGTCAATGGGGATACTTGCAATTTGCTAGTCGACGATGCCTATATTCCTACAGAAATGACTTTCTTAGTCATGATATCCATGATATTTTCCTGCACCAACTTCTCTACTACGCTACGTCCACCCGACGTTCACACTTGTAATAAAATAAATTGGGTAGGAGAATGAACAAGCAAGGTAATCAAATGAATGGTGAGGTCTAGAAAGAAAAACGCGATAGGAAATCAGTTCGTTGTTAGCACATATATCTCAGTTTGAAAAAATTGGTCCTTGGGCAACGTCCGACGGGTTAAATAAGAAACGTCGTAATAGAGTCCTTCAATGGGTAGGAATACGTCCATCAATGTGCATCCGTCTATTATGGAGTGGTATCAATGTTCCAACGATGCTCTTTCCATTAATAAATGTGTTTCTAGTCATTCGGGAGAGTCGTTCTAATGGTCGGGATGCCTCCAACAGTCATATATCTTCTCCGTGGCGAAGTCCCATTCTGCATGGTTCTTCTATTCTAGTGAGGTTCAAGTTCTGCAAGCCCTCCTTCTGCGAAGTCTTCTCTGGAACTTCCTATAGTTTTTCTAACTTTTCTTTCTTCTTACTAAGATTTATTTACTTCTTTCCTGTGATATGAGTCTCTGGATTCATCTTTCCATTCTTACTCTTACTTTCTCTTAGCCTAGTAACTTCGTACTGTTGATGTTCTTCCAAAGGGTGAAAAGGTATTACCTCTTCTCTTACTATTTCCAGGGTGGATGCACTTCTTTCCTGCATGGATAGGTGCTTTAATCCTTCTTGTGTTTTTTCAACTTCGACAGCTAATTCTCTGGGCTTCTGTTTCTTCGACTTATCTTATTTTTCTTATATTAGTCGCGCTATTTTTCTGTCTATGAAGTCCCTTAATTATTGTTTTTTCTATGCTATAGCTTCCACCTCTGCTTTCCTTCTGATCTGGTCCTTCTCAATCCAAGTCTTTCCTAACAAAAGTGCAAAAGGGTCGTTGTTCTCAAAAAACTTAATGACTTCAAATTCTTATTCAGTTGATGTTTCATTGGCAATCATAGGTACATTAGTAACTCTTCCACATAGGGTTCTCATATTTCCTTTAAACAAGCCTATCTTTCCCAATGAAGGTATCATAGCAAGCTTTCCCAAAATTTCCCAAGTGTTTTCTAGCATAATATTCACATGTGTTTCTTCATCCAATACATAGTTTATGTCGAAGTCTCCTATTCTTGTTTCTATGCACTTCTTTTCTTCCAAAATCCTTGGTAAACTGAAGTTTCTATGATCATCCAGTGTTTCTTTCAGTTGTAATAACATAGTCTCTGATTCTTTCTGGTTCTCTAACATATCCTTAGCCTCTTGTCCTTCTTTATATTTTTCTTGTGTCATGCTTATCTTTTCAACTTTATCAATCATATTTGGGAAATCCTCAACCTCATGACCAATAGCCTTACAAAAAAGACAAATAAGACCTATACCAGGGCATTCCTTAGCAAGATGTCCCGACCTTTTACAATTGTAACACAATGTCAATCCTCTCTTTCTTTTAAACGATCCCCAACGTTTACTGTACTGCACACTGGGATCACAGTGATGGACCTGCAATCTGCAAAAATTCTTTCTAGGTTCCTGCACCCACTTGTTAGTCCAAAAAATATTTCTATCCATAGGAATAACATATCTTTCACTATCTCTATCAAATTTATTCAAATTGACTCTTTCTTTTAACTGTGCCCTAGTTTTCAGACTAGGAAAAAATCTATCAAACATACCTAGATTCATACTTTCGAAGCAAAAATTTCCACTTATCTTCCCTTTACCAGAGCACAAAGTGTTAAGATCTTACCTCTTTTTTCATATCAGGTTTCTTTCTTAGAACAGAGCTTCGCAAGTCAAGTAGAATATTGTGCACTATAACAACAGATCTACGCACATAGATTTATCTTTTCCTCAGTTTCAGTCCTGATAAGAGAACCATTTGTTGGCATAGGGGTAGACCTGGGGTTCAACGCTTAAAAAATGCACCAACAAAACCCTAACTACCGGCCCTTTCGGCAACACCTGTGAAGCAGATGAAGTCTCACTCGAGGTAGAGGCAGGGGGGTTGCAGGACTTAGGTGTCTACAACCGAGCTGGGACACAGATCTGTGATTACAACACTTATCCAATAACATGCATTAGTTCTTAAACCTTATTCACATCGCAGGTTAAAACATTATTACATATCAACGCAGTGATAATCAAGATTAAGAACATTCAATCATTTAACACATAACATCAACTCAGATCTAGCATTCATCATACATAAGCACTAAGCATCCATAGATCTATCTATCATACGTCAAGATCAATGCACTAAACAGATAAATTCATAAACAACATGAACAACATTGCACAAATCACATCAACATAGGATATACGTGGTTCACCCCAGTGTGGGGCTACATCCACCAACTCTTATTCTTCTTTATTAGTCTTCGAGCTTCCTACATTCATCTTCTCCTGTGCACAAAGCCACAGACCTCAGCTTCGCACTGGATAGGTGATTTGCGCATAGCGCACTAGATCCACCTTCATCCAAAACCAAGTCAAGGAACATAGTCAACTCCTCAATAGAAAAAAGCCTTACATACAACGCCTGTGCACAAAGAAACTTACATTCTCTTTCACTAATCTAATTACAAGTCTTTGCACATAGCTAACGCTCACACTTAGCCACACTACTTTCATCGCCTAGCTACTTATTTATACATTACAAAAAGGCCTAAACATGGGTAAACTCATGGGCCAACATCCCATACCCGTTACATAAACCCTAATAACCCCAAAAGTCCACAAAACGAGTGAGATCCCATGATCTCAACTCCGCCTGGGTGCTCCATCTTCGACCAACATATCGAAGTCCCAAAAATGGTCAAACAGGACCAATGTTTTCTCAAAACTTGGTCGAGGGCCAACACAAAGCCATTGATGGGATTGATGAAGAATATAAATAAGCATTATTGCATGAATGAAACCATTCATTTTTAGTTTCGAGGGAGTTCATTCTTTGGAATCTTTGGTGCTTCTCTTTTCTTTTTTAAATTACAAAAAATGTGAGCCATGCTTAAAATAAACAACAATTTTATTGAATCTTCTTCTCGAAACTTTGAGCCATGGATATTTCTGGTTCCTCAAATATCTTGAAAATAAATCGGTCCCCAGTATGGTCGTCAAAAATGTTGACGCTTGAATCCATCAGGACCAAAACAACAACCTCATGAGGACATTATCCCCCCTTCGTTTTTATAGAGGTGGTTCTCCTCTTTGGATAAAAGATATATCTTTGAATATCTTGGATTAGGGAGAGTTCTAGGAAACAAACCCCAAATATTTATTGCTTGGATTTATATGAAAATGGTTCTTCAATAACCCAATATAATCTTTATATGCAGAAAAAGTATTTTTACTATAAGAAAAGATTGAAGGAGGGCTTCAACATCAAAATTAAATTGTGATCAACATCACACACAATATTATTAATAGTATATAAATGCATCCATATCTTCTTCATGAGAAATAGGAGAGAATGATTTTATCATCTCAAATCATTTTAATAGAGTATTGCAATTAGTAATAAAAGAGAAATTGATAGGTCAACCGCAAATATCTCATACATAAAACTCAAAGTTACAAGATACAGTTAAGATCAACCCCGAAGCAATTATTTGTGGAGTTTATTCATGAGAAATTTTCTTCATTGCCAAAAATTTGACCACCATGTATGTGGATGAAAATACTCCATGATCATACAAGAAAAATCTGTAGAAGAATACAAGAAAAACACTCAACAAGTCATCCTTTTTCCCAACTCTGAGATTCAAGCATAAAGTTATGAGAAGTGGTGTAGAAGAATAGAAAGAATGGAGAAGATGAATATTTCTTTCTTTTGATCAGAAGCTTTATTGTGTATCCATGGATGTACCTTCTTATTCCTCTAATATTCTTCCTTGACCCTCTCACAATACTTATTATTGGAACCTTTGATGAAGCCTCTCTTCTCTCTTTGAGAAGATATTTTCTAACTACTTGACTAGTTAGGGTTTTCTTGCTCTCTTGAAATCCCCATACAAGTTTCTTCTTGAAAAAATCCATTTAATTGGTGCCTCATTAATTCCTCATTAATGAAATTATATCATCAATATATACATATCTAAAATGGGTCCCTTTCCCTTTTTAATAAAAGTTTTTAAATAAACTTTTATTTTCACAATTTAATTAATTTCCCATTTAAAATAGAAGGATTGTGTTTTAATTTTATGGGAATGATAATTAATTTTTTATCCATGTAAATCACTTCTGATGTGATCTTCATCATCTTATATTTCTAACAATATAATTTTTTCACAAATCTGTTGCCCGGATCTCAAGATATGAGGTCGTGAAGTTGAGTTGTCACGCATGCCCATTAAAAATGAAGCTGACTAATATTTTAATTTCTGAGAAAAAATTATCAACTTTCAAAACTTTAAACCTATGCCACCATATTCTATGTCGAAATACCTTTCCAATGGTATAAAATTTTCATGATTATAACTTCCATAGCTGACGTTATGGCCTTTATAAGATTGTGACTTAGCCACCGTCGATCAAAATTGATGGACAAATGTGGGCCCTTGGATGAATTTTGTGCTTCCCTTCATAAATTTGAGTTTTTGGTTTCAAAAGTCTATCCCATTCTTCATGTTATATAATACTAAGTGTTTCATACACTTATAAAGAAACACGAGAAAAATATTATGGAGCATAAGGGGTTCGACCTTTATAAAATTGTTGAATAAAATAATAATTTTGGAATCCTATCATCATCCACCACATGCCCAATCACCATTATGAGTCATTCAATAAGATGTTTCCACATGTCATCACTCGATAGGCCATTAATATTCCAATAAGAATCTTCCATTTTTCATCCAATAAGATCATGGCATGTGTCTCTCTTTGTATGCTTCCACGTCTCCATTTATTAGTTGTCATTTGTCTTAATTTCATGCTTCCATGTGTAATGATCTTATTGGTTCAAGGTAAATGCATTAAAATTAGGATAAATGGTTAAGTGAAGAAGGAAGTGAATGATAAAGGAGTAATAACGAGCAAATATTGGCTGATTCACGAAGGTGAGAGGGTGAGGTGAATGAGTCTGCGAGTCCACCAACCCACGAACTCGACAAAATCATAAATATTCTAATTGTTAAATTTGAATGAGAAGGGGGTTAAGGGGAGAAATGTAGGTGTCGGAGGTAGAGAGTGTAATATGTAGACAACGATTTGGCAATTGAGGTAGTATGAGAAGGTGAGGGAATGCCTGAGTCTGCCAACCCGTGAATCTGCCATGGATGAAAAAATGGCTAAGTAATGACACTTCTCGGATGGGCTCATGAAAAATGAGAAAAAACAATAGTATGAGTCTGCAAGTCTACGAACCCATGAGTCCATGATACACAATTAGACTAAGTGTTGAGGAACGTTCAGTCAGACTTGCATGCAATACTTTGGATCTCAGCACCCATGACAAGGTTGATGGTCAAAATGTAGATCATAGAACTTGGGGTGAAAAGTGAGGGTCACGAGAAATGGAGGATGAGAGCTCAAACTGTGAATCTACAAACTAAAAGAAATGGCTAAGTGTTAAATCAAACCTATGAGATAAGCAAGTGGGTGGAAATGAAATCCCGCGAACCCACGAACACTAAAATATGACTAAGTATGGAAAGAGAGATGTTGAGTCAAAATTCTAAGTATGGTATCATTGTAATATAGGATTGGAGAGGAGAACATGATACTTAGAAATATTCTTCAAAATTAGACCTCTGGAAAATATCTTGAGTAACTTAGGCATAGAGAAACAAATTTCTTATCTGAAAATGCAGGGTGAAGTTGAGACTAAGGGCTGCAGAGTGAACTTATAAAAGTTCAAAAAAATATCTTCTTTTGATATCAAGGATTTTATGAATCCAAGAGAAGTAAAATATAGACGACCAAATTTTGGTCAACACAACCCTACCAAGAGCCATCCTCATTCCATTTTTAATTATTGTGCAAGGAATATTTTTGTTGCGATAGCATCCAACCTTTTAATTCTCCAATATAAGTGATACGATACAAGGGGGGAGCCCATGATTAAGTATTTTCATAGGAGAATTGATTTTCCATTTCATGGTACCCAACATATATTTTCCTTGAAAAAGGGAATGGAGGTCTGAGTAGGTTTCCAGATGGGAGACCCAGAGTGACACACTGGATCGTGGTCTAGACATAAATTTATATTTCCTATTCTGTATTTCTCGACAATAGCTAATTTTAACCATTCTTTACTTCCTGTTATTAGTCTCTAAAATAGCTTGGCTCCCAAAGTGATGTTGACCAACTCTGGATCCCTAATTCCTAGGACCCCATGCTCCTTATAAGAAAGGACTATATTCCAATTCACAAGCTGAAATATTTTTGAGTTGGACTTGCCTCCTTGCCATAGGAATTTTCGGATGAGTTGGGACATATCATTTTTTACTCCCATGGACGCTAGAAGAGAAATGAAAAAGAGGTAGATGGGAGATAATTTATTTGATTAACACCAATCTCCCTATAGGGTTGAGCCAAACTTCCCCCCAGGCTTCTATTTTCTCTCTAAATTTCTGGAGAATAACATGTTAATATTCTCTGGGGAGGGACTTCAATAAAATTGGCAGCCCAAGGTATATTAATGATTTCCAATCATTTGTGACACGAAAGCTGAGGATTTGAGAAATACCTAATAGACATTGAGCCTTGAGATTCCAAACCTAGATTTGAATTTTGATCTTTCTTATCCGTCCTCCTGAAACCATGTTGAAGTTTTCTAAGACTTGTTTTATTCTCCTTGCCATGAATTTCGAAGCTCCACTTAGTAAAAGAGTTTCATCTGCGAATTGGGAATGATTGATTTTCTTGACTCCTCTTGCAATATGGATCCCAAGGATTTAACTATTTGTGCATTCCCAATCCAATTTTTTGTTAATGGATTCAACCATGAAAACATACGGAAGGGGAGAAAGGGGGCTTTAAACCTCTGGATGATTTGAATAAAGGGGTCGACCAACCATTTATTAGGGGAGAAATTCAAGACTACTAATATAGGATTCAACCCAAGATATGAATGTGTTAGAAAAACAGGACCATGGAGCAATAAAATAAAACAAATACGGAAACAAAACACAAAAGATACACAATACAATAGAGACACAGATTTACGTGGTTCACCCAGTGTGGGCTACATCCACCAGAGAAATTGCCACGTCCTTCCTTTATTATTATCCAACAAATGAAGGGATACAACTTACAACAAACCCGTTGTAACTTCCTCTTCTTTCTCTCACAATCTCTTATCTCAGAATACAATATTCGCCATAATGCATAGCCACAATACATTCCCCTCATAACAGAGGGTTGCCTTATAGGGAAAAAAACCCTAACATAATTTCTACCGTTATATCTGCGATCTTATAATGAACAATCCAGATTTAGAATGAAATTACAATATACATTTACAAGGCAATTTTTCCTTTGGGGGCTTTGCCCCCGAACCTCCATCGAGAGACGCCTCCCTCAGACCCCGCAGAGGGGGTAACCCCCCTCTGTAGTCCCCTGCATGGAAGAGTGTACATACTTTGGGGTGTAAATACTTCATGGGGTATAAACACAGCTGGAAACAAAAGGCCTCTAAATCTGGAAGATAATCAAGCTCCACAACCAACAATCTCCCACTTGGAGACTGATCTCAACAACTCCACCGTTGTTGTATCTGCTGGACTATGAACCTTATTGGACCTAGAAAATTTCTCATATTCATCTTCATTCTTGAAGACCAACTAAAACTGAGCAAGAACTCAGTTTCTCCCTGGTTACTCCCTTTGTTAACATATCTGCAGGATTCTGGCTAGTGTGTATCTTTTCCAACTTCAAATGTCCATCTTCCAAGGCGGATCGTATGAAGTGGTACCTCAACTGTATGTGCTTAGTCTTCGAATGGAAGGCTGAGTTCTTTGCAAGATGAATGACACTCTCACTGTCACAGTACAACCTATTATTCTCCTACTTCTTTCCCAATTCTTGCATAAACCTCTGTAACCAAATCATCTATTTACTAGCCTCTGTAGAAGCAACATACTCTGCCTCTGTTTTTGAAAGTGCAACAACCTTTTTTAGTTTCGAAATCCAACTTATTGTTGTTCCACCTATAGTAAAAACATACCTTTTGGTTCTCCTCCTGCTGTCTTTATCACCTGCCATATCTGAATCAACATATCCCTGTAGAAAAGTGTCTGAACCTCCAAAACATAATGCATGAGTAGAATTACCTCCCAAATACCTGAGAATCCACTTTACTACCTCCAAATGTTCTTTACCCAGATTGTTCATATACCTACTCACAACTCCTACTGCATGTGCAATATCTGGTCTTGTGCAAACCATTGCATACATCAAGCTGCCAACTGTTGATGAATAAGGGACCCTGAACACGTATTCTATCTCCTCCTGTGTCTTGGTACACATTTTCTTAATTAATTTGAAATGGCTGGCTAAAGGTGTACTAACTGGTTTTTCATTCTGCATTTTAAACCTCTCCAACACCTTCTCTATGTACTCACCTTGAGACAATGTCAATTTGTGATTTTTCCTATCTCTTGTTATTCTCATACCAATGATTTTCTTTGCAACACCCAAATCCTTCATCGCAAATGAATTATCTAATTTCTTATTGAGCACATTTATATCCTACATATTAGACCCTGCAACAAGCATGTCATCTACATATAATAGCATGATAATATAGCTTCCATTTTCTATCCTTTTAAAATAAACACAGTGATCAGAATGACATCTACTATAACCTTGTTCTGTCATAAACCTCTCAAACTTCAAATACCACTTCCTTGGAGCTTGCTTTAGGCCATACAAGCTCTTCTTCAACCTGC
>SNQJ01S0114440.1:6568-27281 GCA_010110895.2 Picea sitchensis
TATAACATTTGAAGAAAAAGGATTATAATTACGTTATTACTGATTCACCCCCCCTCTCAGTAATCCAACAACTATCTCAAAACAATTTTATGGCAATTTTGGTAATTTACTATTTTTAGCAGTTTTTAACTTCCGGGGCCATTTTGAGGCCCTAAACGATGTTTTTGGGAAAATGGAGAGACATAGAGAAGTTCCTTCAATATTTTCTCCAAAATGAATCTCTTTGACGATACCTTTCCAATGGGCTATCATGCGCCTAAAACGAAGATTGTATGCAAAAGTTACGACCCCGGGAAGTTGATGTACTAACTTACCCAAACGGGGCCCACATGACTTTTTGCGCTTCATCTCCTAGGGTTTGGTTTTTGGATGTCTAGGGTTTTTGGCATTCCTATTTATTGTAGAAAGGCCTTCAGAGCCTCATTGTAATCATCTTCTNATTCGCGATATCTCTGTGCATTTCTTTATTATATCTCTGCTCTCATTTCGTGCCGAAAATAATCCAGATCAGTGGTATCAGAGTAGGCTGCTCTTGATCATTTTTTTCAGTGCATGTCCCCGAAGAGGTCCTATTATAGCAAGTTGGGTCTCAAGATTGTCTCTCTTTAAGACAATCACTCTCGCATGCCCAGGAAACCCTCCATGGCAGAAGAAAAAAAAAACGACGGAGCAAACGATTCTATCAATCTGTTGCTTGAGCAAGCTCTCACGCGACAGAGGGACAAAAATATGGAGAGTTTTTCCCACATCCTTCAACACATGCCGATAGAAACAGGTGCATCTTTATCAAAAAACTACTTTGGAAGCACCTCTCCTTTCAAGGTACAGGTTAATTTTGATATTCCTATATTTGAAGGTCAGATAGATGCAGATGCCCTAGACAATTGGTTAAGTCTGTTAGAAGGTTATTTCTCTATTCATAATTTTTCCGATAGGAAAAATATCACCTTCGCACTCCTTAAATCTCTCCCCCATGTCAAACATTGGTGGGAAACTTACTGGGATAAAATTTTCACAGAGGAGTCTGGAATATATGGGGCCAATCCCACTTGTGATTTTTTTTGTGGATGCATTAAAGGAACAATATTACCCTGTTGGAAAATATAAGGAACAATACATGAGATGGACCACGTTGCAAAAAGAGAGGGGCCAAGCAGTTCCAGAGTTCACTAATACCTTCCATACCTTTCACACCAAGATAGGTATCAAATACTCCGAACAACATTTGGCTTTGAAATACCATGGGGCTCTACAGAGATACATCCAAACTGAAATGTATTTTATGGATATCTCATCACTCGGTGCTGCTTATAGATATGCTATTAAAATCAATTATAAATTTAAGCACCAGAACAAATGGGAGTTCAGGTCTGCAAATTCACAACAACCAAAGTATGACAAAGACGACCCTAACAAACAGTCTCTCGAAAACCATTCCAAGCCATAGGAAAAGAAGGGTCACATGACGACAAAGAAGGACACTAAAAAATGGTGCGATTTCCATAAAAGCCCCTAGAACAACACCGATGAATGTCGCTCAAAATAGTCATTGGTGGCCAAGATCAAAGACAAGGAGCCGAACCCTGATTTAGAATCTGATTATGAAAATACTGGTAAATGACATATCATTGACATAGACCCCACTGCTATTGTCGTGACCGCAACAATTCAATTAGAAGAAACAACAAATCTTGAAGAGGGGGAGTGCCTTTTTCATTCACAGATGTGGGTGAAGGGGACCCTGCTGCATTTTATTGTTGATAGAGGAAGCCATAAGAACCTCATCTCAGCAGAGGTCATCAAACAGTTGGGATTGTTGACAATGCCACACCTGCAACCATACAACATCGGATGGCTTCACCAAGGATGAGATATTCGTGTCATCCAACAGTGATGATTGTCATACGACATCCATGCCTTCAAGGATGAGGTATTATGTTATTTTTCCCCACTGGATGTCTGCGATGTTCTCTTGGGCCAACCATATATGTGGAGACACCATGCTTTTTATGAGTCTCGACCCCACAGTGTCATTGTTTCTTTGGGGGGGAATCTCTACAAAATACCAGAGGTAGTTTCAACTATTGTTCCACCTAAACAGTGCCACAAGGTAGTATCTCATACTACAAAATTCATCTTCTTCACAATCTGTTGAAAAGGGGAACATAAGGAAACTGCAACCACTACAGCCTCGCCCAAGCACCTTCTATCTAATAGATGCAAGTCAAAAAGGTTGCAACAAAGCACAAAGATTCCTTCCGCACACCGTCCTGTCGTGTATCTCGACCTGTTGAACAAACTCAGCCTCAACAGGTTCATGATAGACTTCCACAAACTGAATAGCACGACGTCTCTAGCAAGGCAAGCAACTCACCAAGATTCAGATTCAACAAACATTTTTTCCTCTCCCCAGGGCACTCAATGCAATGGAGACCATTGCTTCCTAAGGAGGGAGGATTGATCTAGGTGGATATCGGTGGCCACCCACCTTTTCCAATTGGCTCAAAACAATTTTCTGGCAATTTTGGTAATTTACTATTTTTAGCAGTTTTTAACTTTCAGGGCCATTTTGAGGCCCTAAATGACATTTTTGGGAAAACGGGGAGTAGTATGGAATTTCCTTCAATATTTCCTCCAAAATCAATATCCTCGATGATACCTTTCCAACGGGCTATCATGCGCCTAAAATGGAGATCGTATGCAAAAGTTACGACCCTGGGAAGTTGATGTACTAACTTACCCAAATGGGGCCCACATGACTTTTGGCGCTTCATCTCCTAGGGTTAGGTTTTTGGATGTCTAGGGTTTTTGGCATTCCTGTTTATTGTAAAAAGGCCTTTAGAGCCTCATTGTAATCATATTATTTCGAATGCGAGTAGCTGTCACATCTCTTCTCAGAGATAAGCTGCCATCATTCTAGTGAGTCTTTCACTCTGTATTTTTACAGTCTCAGTACATTTCTTTCATTAATAGAAATCGTGTATTACTGTATCTCTGTGTTTATGGTTGCATCTCTGATACCTTTTTGTTATATTATTGGATATCCATGATATCTTTGTGCATTTATTTATTATATCTCCTCTTTCATTTCATGTTGAAAATAACTCGGATCACACACATAGATTTCATGGAACGTTTTTTACGAATCTCATTGTTTTTGCATTTTATGTTGATGAATATATGAATTTAAAAGTGTTTGAATTCCAAAGTGTATGAATTTTATGTATATTAATCCCTTGATTTTTGTTCTAAGGTGATTATAAATACTTCCATTACACATTAAGGAATATCTTGCGATGGAAAATATTTCTAAGTGCTAAATCCATAAGAAATTAATGGTTCTCAAGTAGCATTGCTTTCCAATCAACCATGTATCTCTACATCATCGATAGATCATTCCTTTTGAATTATTTGCATGAATATTGTGGATATCCATATTCTAACTCACAACCAACAATATGGACTACCTCTTGAATGATATCCATCTAAATCCAATGACAATCCACACTCAAATAGTGGTCACTTGAAAATATTATGACCTAAAACATGGCATATTACAATAATTTATTATATAAATAATTTTTCTCATTTATCTTCTACATAATTGTAAATCACTTAACAATCTCAACTCAATGTTATGTCAAATTAACCTCCATAACTAGTACTAGAATTACTCAATTACGGATATGACATAAGCTAAAATTCAATTATGCAAGTACACAACATTTGGACAACTAAAACACTTCATATATATTTAGAATATGAAGTACATGCACCTATCAATATATTATCAAGGGTTGTTAGAAGTCAGGCTCTTCAAACCCTAGCGATGGAAACCATAAGATAAAATTAGCCAATAGCTCACTCCATTAGAGACCATCAACAAGGTAGCATACACAATGGTAAGTCCTTTTTATAACCTACATTTGTATCCCACACTTGTACAAGATCAACTGCTTTTATCTTCCCGATAAAAAACACATTAGGTAGCACTAGGGTTTTCAAATGCCACAAAACCATAACTTCTTCTCTTACCAGAGCTACATGATAAAAGTATTTCTTTTCCCCTCTAGGTACAAGTCCCAGTATTCCTAGTCTCCTTAGGACAAAACCTTGACCCTAGTCTTCCCTTGACATTCCTTTGAGAAGCCTAGTTGTTAGTTTCTTATTTGATTCAACCCATAATTTGACCATTTTCTAGGGCACACACATTATTCCCCTCTTTCTATGCATGACATATATAAAATCATTTGATTTATGTGTAACACTTCATAAATCCCAAAAAGACTAGTTAATGACTCATTAATTCACTCATGTTTTTTTAGATTATGAAGTGGGTATGTGTAAATTTTGTTAAACCCATCAATTATTAATAACATTTATTCAGTCTTCCATGATGTCCACTAAACTTATTGATTTTGATCAATAGAATGAGAGAGTTCACATGGAAACTAGATCTTAGAATGGGTATCATTTTCCACCCACAAATAAAGTTTTTGAGGTTACATTTCATGACACACCATAGAAAGTAATGCTATGCTACCAAAATTTCTCCAGGGAGACTTGAAACCATTATTCTTTTCCCTTCACCATATATGAGAGTTTATTACACATTCCTACCCAATTTCTGGGTTAGATCACACAAGGAGACAATGGAATTTCCCAAACCCAATCCCACAAACCTTTTGATGCCATGTCATTGTAATTACTTGCCAAGCCATTCCATGGCATGCCATTTCCATTCCATTTCCATTTCCATGCCATTGCCATTCCTTTTCATGCCATGCCATACCATTTCCATACCATGCCATTTCCATGCCATGCCTTGCCTTGCCTTGCCATGCCATGACATGCCATGCCTTGCCTTTCATTTGCATGCCTTTTCATGTCACACATTGCATTTCCTTGCCTTGCCATGCATTTCCTTTCCATGTCATGTTTTTCCTTGGATTTCCTTTCCATGCCATGCCATACCTTGCATTGACTTTCCTTGCCAATGCCATGCCATGCATTTCCTTTCCATGCCATGAATTTCCATGCCATTTCCATGCCATGCTATGCCTTGCATTCCATTTCCATGCCTTGCCTTGCCAAGCCATGACATGCCATTTCCATGCAATGCCATGCCATGCCATGCCATTGCCATTCCATGCCATTTCCATGCCATTTCCATGCCATGCCATTTACATGCCATGCCATTTACATGCCATGCCATTTACATGCCATTTCCATGCCATTCCATTTCCATGCCAATGATATGCCATGTCAAGCCATGCCATGACCTTCCATATCATTGCCATGCCTTTCCTTTCCTTTCCTTGCCTTGCCTTTCCATGCCTTGCCTTTGCATGCCTTGTATTTCCTTGCCATGCCATTCCTTTCCTTTCCATTCCATGCCATTCCTTTCCATGCCATGCCTTGACTTTCCATGCCATTGCATGCCATTGCATGCCTTGCATTTCCTTGCCTTGCCTTTCCTTTCCATGTGATTCCATGCCATGCCTTGCCTTTCCTTTGCATGCCTTGCCATGCCATGCATTTCCTTGCCTTTCCATGCTATTCCATGACATGCCATGCCATTCCTTGCATTGAATTTCCTTTCCATGCTTGGCAATGCCATGCCATTTCCACGTCAATGCCAATTCCATGCCTTTGCATGCCTTGCCTTGCCTTTCCTTGGTATGGTATGGTATGGTATCCTTGGCATAGTATGGTATGGTAGCCTTGGCATGGTATGGTATGGTATGACTTTCCTTTCCATGGTATAGTATGGTATGGTATACCTTTCCTTGCCTTTCCAAGCCATGATATGGTATTCATTTCCTCGCCTTTCCTTGCCATGGTATGGTATGGTATTGTATGCCTTGCCTTGCCTTGCCATGGTATGGTATGGTATGGTATGCCTTTCCTTGCCTTGCCATGGTATGGCATGCCTTTCCTTTCCAAGACATGGTATGGTATGGTATGGTATGATATGCCTTGCCTTGCCATGGTATGATATGCCTTGCCTTGACTTTCCATGGTATGGTATGGTATGCCTTGCCTCACCTTGTCTTTCCATGGTATGGTATCCTTGGCATGGTATGGTATGGTATGGTATGCCTTGCTTTGACATGCCATGGTGTGGTATGGTATGGTATGCCTTGCCTTGCCTTGCCATGGTATGGTATGGTATGCCTTGCCTTGCCTTTTCTTGCCATGGTATGCTATGGTATGCCTTGCAAGGAAATGCAAGTGAAGGAAAGGTATGCAAGTGAAGGCAAGGTATTCCATAGCTTGCCTTGCCTTGCCATGCCATGCCATGCCTTGTCTTTCCATGCCATGCCATTCCTTTCCTTTCCTTCACTTTCCATGCCATGGCTTACCTTTCCATTCCATGCCATGCCATGCATTTCCTTGCCTTCACTTTCCATTCCGTGCCTTCCTATGCCTTTCCTTTCCATGCCATGCCTTGCATTTACTTCAATTTCCATGTCATGCCTTTCCATTCCATGCCATGCCTTGCCTTGCCATGCCATGCCTTACCATGTCATGCCTTGCCTTTCTATGCCATGCATTGCCTTGCCTTTCCATGCCATGCCTTGCCTTACCTTTCCATGCCATGCCTTGCCTTGCCTTGCCATGCCATGCCTTACCTTTCCTTCACTTTCCATGCCTTTCCATACCATGTATTTCCATGCCATGCCATGCCTTTCCTTGCATTCACTTTCCATGCCATGTCTTGCCTAAATGAACAAGTTTAATATGTAAATGAACAAGTTTAATATGTAAAAATTACAATCAAAGGATTCATTAAGCATGTAATTCTACAACTTGTTATCCCAATTATCTTCGATAAAAATGCTTGCATGAGAATTTCAATGTCATAACATAAGCTCTCTTTATTCATATATCTAAGGTATCTTCATAGTTGTTAAACATGGATTATCATAATTAATAGGATTTACCTATACATAGACCTACACGTACACCTATACCTAGAGATAGAACTTGTCTTGCCTTGCAATGCTATGCGATGCTTAGATTTTTCATTTCTTGCCTTTGATTTCCTTGCCTTGCCTTTCTTTTCCTTTCCTTGCATTTCCATACCAACATGTCCTTGAATGGCTTAAGGAGGCAAGTTGTAAATCACGATAAAACTCAAACCAAGACTCAGATGGGCAAACCATCGATTGCATTGGATTTGGAGCACCCAGTTTCAGCTGGTGGGGCCCCACCGTTGTCATTCCGTCGATCGAAAAACCATTTGTTGGAGTATCTATGGAACTAGGGTTTTGCTCAATGAGGCATAATGAAATTTCTGAAGAGGAGGTTGATTGTAAATAAAATTGTGTGGGGTGTTTTTGGGTAGTGTACTCGGGTGGGCCTTGGCCAAACATACTTGCGAGAGCTTACAAAACTCTGTTATGCTGCTCAATTTGGATTTTATGCCCCCAGACCAAATTGGAAACATGTCCTTGAATGACTTGAGGAGGCGAGTTGCAACTCACAATAAAAATCAAACCGAGACTTGAATGGATGAACTGTCAGTTGAATTGGATTTGGAGCACCGAGTTTCATCTAGTGGAGCCCCTCCATTGTCATTCTGTCGAATGGAAAACCATTTGTTGGAGTATCTATGACACTAGGGTTTTGCTTAATGAGGCATAATGCAATTTATGAAGAGGAGGTCAATTTTAAAGAACACTGTGTGGGCATTTGTGGGTAGTGCAGTCGCCTGGGCCTTGGTCAAAGATAATCATGGGAGCTTACATAAATCTGTTATGCTGCTCGATTTGGATTTTATTCCCCTAGACCAAATTGGCCACATGTCCCTAAATGGCTTGAGGAGGTGTTGGCAGCCCAACATATTTTTTAACTTTTGATGTCAATTAAATGATTTATATAGCTTCCTAACTGGGGTCATGAATTTTTATTACTCTTCATGAGCGATTTTCGAAATGACAATCTTAATTTGTCGCTTTTCACTATTGTTTTCTTTCATGCTTCGTTCATGACTGAAAGCATGAAAATGAAGCATGAAAACTTGCGACTGTGTTACCATTCTGTTTGAAAATTTATTAAAGGCAAATTGTTCCTATAGTCTATTAATGAAGCTTTTATCCTTACCATGAAGAGTTATTCTCCTTGTTTCGATTCCTTGAACACCAAGCATGCTTAGGGATTGATAGTTATATCAATAAAGGACCTTTTATGATTTGAGTATTGACATGGTTTTTTATTGTTGTTTGATTCTTGGTTATATGTTTCTTCATTGCTAGGTTTTCGATTTTCGATTTTCAAACATCCCAAACCATATGATCCAACCCACTATATCTTGCACTTATTTCCTTTTTAATGCTTTGGTCCTAGCTTGTACTAAATGCAAAGGTGGAAATATGATTTGTAGTCAGCCATCATTTCCAAGACTGGCCTTGGGCTTAGAAAACCCTCTTCGCATGCATTTCAATTAACGCCCATCTTATCGTTATGAGTTTCTGCTCATACGCCGTTCATTGTTGGTGTTATCGGGCTCGGGGTATGGGTCTGGTCTGTCTCACAAACCCTCCTTGCATTCTGTGTTTGATCGATTACCCTTTCATCCAGTATGGATCCTGTCATTAGAGTCGAACCAAATGGCATTCAAACTCTGCTCTTATATGATGATGCTAGAGAAGATCTGGAGAGAAGTGGTTGGCTCGTTTTCATTAGAAAATTTCAGGGTTTCAATTTACAAACTGCCCAGGAATTCACTTTCTCCTTCGATGGGTGTAGAGCTAAAGTGGGTGATGTCCAACTAGAGGTTACAGAGGATTTCTTGAGTCAAGCTATAGGACTCCTTGCAAGTGGTCAAAGGTGGTTCAAAAATGCAAAAGTGGAAGAAGTCCCTTGGAGTCTCCTCTTTACCTCTTGGAAGATAAAAGGATGTGACAAAGGTATGCCCATTTCCTTCCTAAAATATCGATGGCATGATATTCTTATTGTGGTAAAACAATTTGATACCTATGAGGGACGTTTCGGTCTTGTGTTTTTGTACCATCTGCGTTTGCTTATGATTTTTATGGGGTTTCCTTTGAACATGCCGTATTATTTATTGAGGAGCCTTTATAAAATGGGAAAAAGGTATAGAAAGCAGCGGTCAGACTCGGGCCTCTTCCATCACGGCCTACTAAAAATCTTGCTTGTGCATCAATTAGAATTGCAGAATGACAATTGGGATTCATTTAGAACCATAAATGGTTATGGTAACTGTGAAATGGAGGAGGTCGACAAATTTGTGGTTTAAGAGAACCTAATCTACCCTACAACGCCCCTCTCACCTACCCAGGCCTATGTCTTAGCCTCCTACAACAAACCCTTAATCGATCTAAAGGTTATTGAACATGCCTGTGAGCAGGTTATACATCCTAATGATTGTGTTAAAAATTTAAAGAAACCTACGGAGAAGGCATCTAAAAGCAATGTTGATATAAATGTTAGGAACAAGAGAGTCGAGAGACTGATTTCAAGGAGACTTCGTAACAAGTCGAACTCTCATGCGAGCTCGATCAACATGATCAAGGTTCATTAGAGTTCGGACTCTGAAATTGATAGGTTCCTCGCTAAAGAAGACCCTCATTCGTTCGAGCCACACCTTTATCGGCCCTATAACTTTGTTGACAATTTACCTCCTTATCTAAAAAACAACGCAGAGTTTCTTGGTGTCAAATTGGGTAATGAATCTACTGTCTGTGTGGAAGATGCTCCAGTTCACAATCATGTTTGTTCCCATGCAAACGATGCACAATCAAAGTGTGAATTCTGTCTATCCTAGATTGATAGATATTATACTGATATCCCTATCCTACAGTCATGGGTTAAGGCTCTAACGGATCATATCGATGTCTTAACGAGGGAAAACCATAGGCCCGAGTCTATTATTCAAGGAAAAGAAAAACGTATGAAGACAACGGGCAATGTGGTATTTAAAAATGTTGAGGCTGCAACAGCCATTGTGAATTCCAAAGTTGTCTGATACGATTTGATTTCATAGTTGGAGGTATGATTCTTTATCTTAATATAGGACTATTTGTTGAAACTAGATTGCTTTGTTCTTTCAATAAATTGGATTTGACTTACTAAAATAAGTAGCTACAGAATCACAAGATTCTGTAGCTAGTTATGTTAATTCGAAATGTGTAAATTAATGGTTGAATTTGTATCTAAATCTTTCTATTTTCCTTTTTCTTTCAGGATATTCAGGAATCCATGATTACAAATTTATCTGAGGCACTCTTGAGACCTTCCAGTCATACCTTTGATGCATTTTGAATGAACATAAATGAAATTTTGTTAGCTTTAGAGGATTTAGTATGATCTGGGTGGTTGTATCCCCCTTTTTATTTTTGTAATCAATATTTTGATCTCATAAAGGGAAACAATTATCTTTTCTGAGGCCTTTGTAAACCCATTATTTTTGTAATCAAGGGCATCTTGTCCTGGGGCTAGTTGTGAACAACTTATACTCGGTTTTAGACATAACAAATATTTACTTCATGCTTTAGCCATCTGTGAATGTTTTTATTGTCTATAATTTGTTTATCTTGATAATTGGATGACTGTTGATAGCTTTCGTCTTCGCAGATTATTTTGTTGTCATGATAGTTTTTTTTCTCTCACAGTTCACGATTTTATGCTTCAGTTTTATGAAAACAGTGAATGATCATTCATTTCATATTATGAGGTTTACCTTAAACATGTTGATTGATTAAATGCAAGCTGTAACTGTCGGATTTATCTTATGCGTTATTACTTGCAGTCTATTATATCACAATTATTATTTTGCGTCTTATTGTTTTATTAATTAAATACACCAGTCAATGCACAGTTTAGCGTTTGTCCCAAACAATGTGAAGATGCACAACAAATTTATCTCGTGGATGGACTGATGTATGATTTACGCAAACAATTGGATGCACACTCTTCAAGTGATTAATAGGTTAGTCTGTTCTTTTCTTTTCTTTGTTTGTTTAATATATAAATTCCTATATGTAGTATAATTTTCACTGTCTATATTTTTCTGTTTAAATAAGTAGTTTAATATTTGATCTTACGAATGCATATAGATTTAAAAAACAAACCAAAAAACAAATAATACTTTTTTCTTTCTTTATCTACTTTCATTAAAAGAACCATTATACATTTGATTTTTTATGAGTTCAGATTAAAACTCATTATTTGTATATCTTGTATATATGAATTAGATAAATAGAACTATCATATAAATATTATTTAAATAAACTGTATATATATTTAGATGTACATATATATTTCAGTGATTAGTAATTAGTGAGTTATTTCGTTTCTTTTATTTATTTTTTCATTTCCTTTAGGACTTTAGATTGGCCAACAGAGTCATTAAACCCGTCAGAGTGAGTCAATCCAAACGACTTGGGTTAATTAGACAACCTTAGACTGGATTCACTCTTCCAGTTGACGAGCAATCAATTTCGCCCGTCAACAAATGGCGTTAGAAGGAGGTCCTGCATAATATTGATGGCACGTGGAGGTCGCAAGACTCCTCCCCCACCTACCCACTCACCTATAGTAACAATAAGTCATTTTGATGAAAATATTGTCTCTCAAACAACAACCACATCAAACGACAATCCACAGATTACCGTTGAACTAGTAACACCAAACCCCCCAGGGGCCGACGTACAAGAAATTGTTTGTCAATCCCTTCTGAGAACACACGATGCTTTGGCCCGTATCAGACAACCAGGTCGGCTATTAAATCAACCTTTATAATTCTATGATATTAGGGAGCAACTAGAAGGCATTGGTCTTACCCTAAACCCTATGGATCCAGATCATATCCTCACTCCTGCAGTAGGAGGATCTGGTATTCCACCATCACCACCCCCTTCATCTCCTTCTTCTTCAAGAGAATAATGATCAGACGAAGGAAGTTCTTCATCTCAGCCTTCGACACTACCCACGCCTATGGAAAATCTGAATAATCCCGCCAGACCTTGGCTCGATCAAGATGGAGTGGCCATACCTGGGCCCCAACATCCTTTGCCTAAACATCCGGAGAAATGGCTCCCTAAATTTGACCTAGATTCCAAGCAGATTGCTGAGGATCATATTAAAATTTTTATGTTAGCCATTAGGCTCCGTAGTGTTGAACATGAAGACGTAGTATGTAGACTTTTTCCATACACCTTTGAAGGCAATGCCTCTACCTAGTACTTTTCCCAACAACCCCACACCATTGTGTCTTGGGATAGATTCGAATTCTGTTTCCTTGAGAAATTCAGAGACGACAAATCTCCTGAAGTCCTAGTCATGGAACTCTCTAGTTTAAAGATGAACCCCAAAGAAAAGATAAAAGACTTTAATCAAATGTTCCTAACATTAAATAATCGAATCCCCATGGATTCAATGCCTATTGGAAATCTTATTGTCGCATACTACTTGAAATCCCTACACCAAAACATAGCAATTTGGGTAAAAAGGTCTAAGAAAGCCACATTATTAGAAGCCTTCGAAGAGGCAAGTCAAATCGAGAAAGATATTCTCAGCCTAAAAGACAATATTTATAACGAGGCAGAGATTACTTCATCCTCCAAGAAGAAAATCGAAATTCTTCCTAGACCTCCCCAAACTAAAACTCAATCAGACGGTTCAGATCTAGAAAGTTTACAGAAGGTCGTTCAAAAGTTGTCAAATTAGGTTATAGATTTGAGAAGATCAGCTGAAGAAGCTTCTTCAAGCAAAGGGACTTACAAACCCCCTTTCATAAAGTCTTTTCCCACAAACCGGCCTAACTCAAATTCTGAAGGCCTAAATCTAGAAAGCTTACAGTTTGCTATCCAGACAATTCTAGAAGCACATGATAACTTGATTCCTCCCAAGATTCCTAAAGACGTGGCTGAACAAGAAATAGTGGAAGAAGATGAATCCTCTCCCAACATTTTCGAGCATTTTTCAGATAGCATATTTCAAGCTAATTTCGAAACAGTGCATCCTTACAATACCAGAAGTAAAACAACGAATAAATCTTCTTTTGAAATTGGAACTAATGCACCTCAAAAACAGTCTAAACCAAATGAAACTAAACAGAATTTAGCAACTCCAAGTTTAGAGTATGATTTGATTGAGGATCTCAAAAAACTTAGAGCTAATATTTCTGTTTACGAATTATTGAAATTTCCTTTTCTTCTGCAAAAGATGCTGCAAAATATTGCAGAGAACAGCAAAAAAAACAATCCGAACAACAACAAATTTGCTAAAAACAACCCCAAAACACCTCAAAAGGTCTTCTTTAAAACGATGCCAGAGTCCTTTGATAAAAGAGACCTTAGTGTAAAAAGTGTAACAAATGTAGATAAACTAGTTCCAGGGGCTGCGACTAAAAAACAACAAACTTCTGTTGTTAATACTCGCAGAAATGTCCCACCCTTTTTGTTGACTTTTGAAATTTTCAATAGGAATGTACATAATTGTATGGTAGATTCAGGTGCATCGTCAAACGTAATGCCTTGGTCTGTCTGCCAAAAATCAGTGCTGAAGTTCAACCTTCCAGTTTGAAAATTATTCAGCTTGATCAAACTAGTGTTAAAGTAATAGGTGAATTAAAGAATGTACTTATTAGATTATCGTCTAATTCTAAAGTCCATCAGATTATTGATATTATTTTCATTGATATCCCTGAAGTATATGGCTTATTTTTAAGTAGAGATTGGTCCAAACAACTACATGGCTATTTTGCGACAGATTGGTCTCACTTGTGGCTACCCGAGAATGGAAAGCCTAACATAATCAAGGTCAATCGTGAGCGTTATCTTAAGTTCACGGTAACTGATTTAAATGATCCCAATGAACCATTCATTGCTTCCGCCAATTCACCTAAAATACAGGGGATGAACAATTTTTTTGGCAATTTCATGGCCAAAACTTCTACCATTACTGACCCAGAACAACAGTCCGAAATTATGACATACACATAGTTAACAATCCTCTCTCAGTGGTTACATTCACCTAACGAAAATCATATCTGGTCTCTTTACTTTGATGGATCTAAATCTAAGGAAGGAGTCGACGCAGGATGTGTGCCCATTGATCCAATAGGTAACAAAACTTTGATTGCTTGTCGGTTAGAATTTGAATGCACAAACAATACGATCGAATACGAGGCACTCCTGCAAGGTCTCAGAAAAACACTAGATTTGAGGATTCATAATTTGACAATCTTTGGTGATTCAGAAATTGTGGTTAGACAGGTAAAAAATTCTATTCACTATTTATCTCTACACCTGAAAAGCTATCAAACCGAGGTATGGAATTTAATGAACAAATTTTCTGCGTTTAACATTAATTCTATTCCGAGATTGAATAATTATGAGGCTGATTTGTTAGCTAATGTTGCCTCTAAACTTTTTCCTGTAGAATACCTTTCTCCAAATGCGTTTTCCGTCAATTTTTTGTTCAGACCATCCGTCCCGGACAACATCACAGATTGGAGAGTCTTCGATGACGATCAACATATCATCAGTTTTCTGCACATGGAAGAGACTTTCCAAGGCGCAGTTATCGACGAAGGTAACCATGATGAAGACCTTCACAATTTTATGGTAATACCAGATCCAAGATCCCCGGAGTCCACATCAGATATGGTAAACTCTATCCCAAAATATGTGGTAATATTAGAAAGATTTTATGATCTTCACGATAAATTCAGAAAATCAGTGAATTGTAAAACGAATAGTTCTTCCTTGACACATGAAAAAGTAAATTTAGGAACTAAATATAACCCACAGTGCATCAATTTGGGGATGGGGTGTTCTAAGCAAGAAAAGACAACATTTATTAAGTTGTTTAAGGAATTTAAAGATGTCTTTGCTTGGACATACGACGATTTAAAAACCTTTGATCCTAACATAATACACCACATTATTCCTATGAAACCCCAAACCCAACCTTTTCAATAAAAGTTAAGAAAGATGCACCCAAAACTTGAACCAACAGTCAAAAAATAACTAAACAAACTCTTGAATGCTAAAATAATTTTTCCAGTAAGACATACACAGTGGGTCTCTAATCTTGTCCCTGTAAGGAAGAAGAGTGGTGAAATTCGACTATGTTTCGATTTCCGAAATTTAAACCGAACATCTGATAAAGACAACTACCATGTTCCTCCCATGGAACAGATCATCCAACAAGTATCTGGTTCTGAAAGATTATCGCTGCTGGATGGTTTTTCATGGTATAACCAAGTCCTTATGTCTCCCCCAGACCAGTTGAAGACCACTTTCCATACTCCATGGGGTACCTATGCTTATAGAAAAATGCCATTTGGGCTTATAAATGCCGGTGCCACCTTTCAAAGAGTGATGGATATCGCTTTCCGTGGTCTAATCAATCAATCTGTAGTAGTTTATCTATATGATGTCACTATCTTCTCAAAGAATAAAGGAGATCATTTAGCTCATCTAAGATCTGTTCTACAACGATGTCGTAAGTACAACATCTCTTTAAATCCCAAAAAATCTGTCTTTGCAATAGAACAAGGCAAGTTGCTCGGATTCATTGTATCAAATGAAGGGATGATTATTAACCCTGAAAGGACCCAAGTCATTTCAAAACTGCCCCCTCCCTCTTTCAAAAAGTCCATGAAATCTTTCTTAGGTTAGATAAACTTTGTTAGAATATTCATCCCCAACTTTTCAGAAATGGTCAGACCATTACAAAATTTAATAAAAAAGGATGTATAGTACCATTGGGGACCTCTAGAAAGTCAAGCTTTTGACTTAATAAAAAAGGCTATAGTAGACGCTCCTTCCCTAATGAGCCCTGATTTTTCGCGAGATTTCACTCTCTACACCTTTGCCTCTGATCAATCTTATGCCGTTGTGCTAACCCAAAATAATGCTGAAAACAACGAAGTTCCTATTGCCTTTATGAGCTCATCCTTTAAGGGAGTAGAACTTAATTACCCAGTAGTAGATCAACAGGCTTATGCTATTTTTAAAGAAGTAAAACACTTTCGATCTTATCTATTGAAGTCTAGGACGAAAATCATTGTCCCTTACCCTGCTGTCAGGAATTTGTTAGTGCAGAAAGAACTGGGTGAAAAAAGGGCAAACTGGGTCACCTCCTTACAAGAATATGACCTTGAAATCACTCCAGCACAAATTGTTAGAGGCCAAGGTTTATGTAAATTGGTCGCTGATTTAGCTGTAGAACAGTAGAATAAAACTGATATGTTAATTCAAGATTAGCACAATCAAAATTAAATTTGCTGTACACAAAATCTTACTACTCCTTGGTATGATGACATCAAATTTTATCTAATTCATGGATCATCTCCCCGTCACCTTGATCCAAAAAAGAGGAGAGTGTTAAGATTAAAATCTACTTCTTTTCAGTTGGTAAATGGCATATTATTTTACCAAAATTTTGATGGAATACTTATGCGTTTTCTAGAAAAATATGAATCAGATAAAGTCTTATTAGAATTACATGTAGGGGAAGTTGGTGGGCATTTTGGTGGAGACACCAATACCCACAAAGTATTAAGGGCAGGATATTACTAGCCTACTCTTTTCAAATATGCCCATGCGTTATGTCCCAAGTGTGTAATCTGTCAGAAGGCTTCTGGATGAGTACAAAAGTCAACATTCCTGCTACAACCTGTTTCGGTAGACTCCCCTTTTCAGCAATGTGGCCTTGGTATTATAGGCCCAATCAACCTCACCTTCACGCAACAACATAAATACATCATAACAACCATAGATTATTTCACCAAATGGTTTGAGGCTGTGCCATTAAAAGTTGTAAACACCAACCAGGTAATATCCTTCCTGAATTCAAATATTATCACTCGTTTCGGTATTCCTGAATGCCTAGTGTTCGATAATGCTTCCTATTTTTTGTCTCTTGAAATGAGTGATTTCTCTTTAGAAAAAGGAATAAAATTAAAATATTCTGCCAGTTATTATCCCCAAGGCAATGGTTTGGCGGAGTCAACTAATAAAAACCTGATCAAGAACATCAAGATAATGGTCTCCGAAAACCACAAAAATTGGCATAATGCACTATTTAATGCAATTTGGGTTGATAGGGTAACTCCTAAAACTGCTGTTGGTAATTCCCCCTTTTTCCTCATTTACGACAGGGAAGCGATTCTTCCACCGCATGTCCTTCTTCCATCTCTGCAGTTATCGCAGAAGGTGCAAGAAGAAGGCTTTCCTCCCTTGGAAAGTCGGATTAACACTTTGCTGAAGTTAGAGGAAGTAAGGGCTCAAGAAAAATGAAAATTGGATCAACATCACCTCATTGTCAATAACTGGTTCGATTCCCATTCTGCCTCTGACATAAATTTTGAAGTAGGCGATCTTATCCTTAAATGGGACAAACCTCATGAGGGGAAAGGAGAACATACTAAGTTTCAGAACCTGTGGTTAGGACCATTTTTAATTGCTGAAAAACTAGGTCCTAGTTCTTTTCGCTTGTAGAATTTAGAGGGACAACCAGACATCTTCCTGGTGAATGGCCAAGCTCTTAAAAAGTATTTCACCTGACAATTCTCCCATATAGATTTTGTAAATATTTTTCTGTTTTGATTCCCTTGCTGTTTGTTTTTCTTTGCTGGTTTGATTTTGTTTTTATTTTTGTTTATCGGTATTTTTGAAACAAACATGCCTGTACTACGGTCTAGCTCAGACAAAGAAAACATAATACTTCATATCGAAAATAGCTGTCAAAGGCTGTCAGAACATCAATTGCTTTCTTTTTATGAAATTGTAGGCTAGTTAAATATGATATTGTTTGAAAGTCGATTTCTCGGTTTCAATTTGCACTTGAAAGTATTCACAACTATCTTTAAAAAATGTCTTTACGTTGTCCCTTCTCTTTAAGAGAGCAACTCAACGATGTCTCTCCGTTCTTGAAAATTAGTTTTATTAATGAACTATTTTTCAGATCTTGATGAAGGATAGAAAGAAAAATTTAAAGGCCTGTGACATATTAAGTTATGATAAAAAACTGGAGTTTTTAGTGTCACCCCGCTCTGTTGAATATTTTTAAAAACTATATCAGAATGTGAATAAACTCTCAGTGAGTTGTGGGAAGTGTTTGTAAACCTGCCGGGACACTGAACATGTATACTGGCAACGGGTAAATGCATGCATGATGGCAAGACAACTTCATTGGGGTACTGAACATGCCCACTGGCAGCGAAGCGATGTCAGGTAAAAGAAATTTCTCAGATATAAATCTTGTTTTGTCCATAAGCATCCTTCGTTCTGATTTGAAATTTCTTGGACAGGATACAGACGTCAGAGTGGGTTAATTGACATCCCTGTTGAGGCTATGAATTGCAGCCGTGGCCTTGTCAACAGTATTGGAGACATTAACTTAAACATCGTGGTTTTCTTTTGTAAAGTTTGTCACCAGATTTCGTTCTTTTTAAAACGAAAGATATCTAAAACTGGACTGCATCATGATTACTAAAGATGTTCAAATAACCTTTCAGTTGTTCTTCGATTTGGAGTTTTTCAGATTTCTCTAACCTGAACTCGTTCGTATTACAGAGATAACTGCTTCTCCCAGCATGTCGCCATTGTTGGCAGCCCAACATATTTTTTAACTTTTGATGTCAATTAAATGATTTATATAGCTGTCTAACTGGGGTCATGAATTTTTATTACTCTTCATGAGTGATTTTCGAAATGACAATCGTAATTTGTCGCTTTTCACTATTGTTTGCTTTCATGCTTCGTTCATGACTGAAAGCATGAAAATGAAGCATGAAAACTTGCGACTGTGTTACCATTCAATTTGAAAATTTATTAAAGGAAAATTGTTCCTACAGTCTATTAATGAAGCTTTTCTCCTTACCATGAAGTGTTATTCTTCTTGTTTCGATTCCTTGAACACTCTTGACGGGAGAAATTGACCGTCTGTCAACTAGAAGAGTGAGTCCGGTCCGGGGTTGTCTAAATAACCCAAGCTGTTTGGTATAACTCGTTCTGATGGGTTTAATGGCTCCGTTAGCCAATCTAAAAGTCCTAGAAGAAATAAATAAAATAAATAAAAGAGCTGAAATAGTTAACTAATTACTAAACACACTCTATATATGTACATATGTTCAAATGCAACTATAGTAGTTGTATTTAAGTAGAAGATATACAAGTCTTGTTTATTTACATGATTTACAAGATGCAAGTTTTAATCGAAACTTATGAAAATCGATGTGACAAATGATTGCTTCTAGGAAGAAGATAAAGAAAGCACATAAAAATATTTATTGTTTTTCTTTTATAAATTTAAAGAATCTTACAATTTTTTTTTAATGAAACATGAACATGTGGATAGTCAAAACTGAACCATACATTCTAGTTTCAATGATATGAAAATGACAGAAAAATACAAAGAAACTATCCTGTCAGTGAATTAGTGAGGTGTATCCAAGCATCTGCATGAGTGGTGAACATCCAACTACCATTTTCAAGAGAGAAATCTGCAATGAACCTTATGATTGTTCTAAATAAATTCAGAACATGTATTAGCAGCTTAGGTTTTAATGATAGAAAATGAAACACGAACATAAACTTGTGATCTCATAATTATACATGATTACAACAAGATAAATCTGGAATCAATCTATGCATTTTATCATTCAATTTAAAACTCAAAGATAAATCTCATTATTTAAATCGAAGATATAATTACAACATTTATATTTTGATTGAAGCAAATGATAGATGGTATTTATAATATAAACCTCCTACACATCACATATCATTTAATCTAAAGATATCAGACCTGCACATGTAATAGGATTAAAAAAACATAAATAACAACATTATAAACAAAATGCTAAAGCCAANGTCCATTTTGTAGTCCTGGAAGAAATGTTTTGGATAATAAACTTTAAAGATTGGAAAAAGACTAAAGCTATTTGATAAAAAAAACTAAAGCTATTTAAATCAATTCATAATCACTTATTCAAAGAATATGAATATATTATAATGAAAATAAAACCATTTTACTCACAGGACAAAAGCCATTAAACAATCTGGAATTTCATATTCTTCTTTGAAAATACTCGTCCATTCTCCCAAAGATTCCAGCCATCCATTACTCAATTTGAAAAGAAATAAAAAGTTTACAAAAACAATAATATACAAAAGAGAAATGATTAAAATCCTCCTCTCCAAATCTTCGATCCCCTGGGCTCTGATCTTTCTCATATATTTATAAAATGAATGAACAGTCTGGGCGTCACTATTAATTTCCGCCACCTGAAATTTTCCTCTAAAAGAGACCCAAATATCTCTCAAATCATGCATTTGTTTGGGAAAATATCTACGTGGAAGGTAAATGGGTCCATTGTGGTTCTGGGTTTTCAACTGTTTCTTCAAATTCCTCACGGTTTGGCTGAAATCAGTTCTGCAAAATCGCCTATCTGATCTTGACGCCTTTCCAAATTTTATCTCTTGTTGCTCATAAAATTATTTGTAGCAATCCAAAATTATTTTTGGATCAATCATCTTGAACGTATTTGGATAATCAAATCAATCCATGATCAAATCCGTATCAAAATTTGATAATAGAAACCTGTGAAACAAAAAGAAACCTAAATTAATAACCTAAAAATTGTGAATAAAACAAAATCTAGAAAAATAAAAAATGAATTTAAACTAACTATAACTTATAAACAAACATTGTTTATAATTTGTTTTCA
>SNQJ01S0114441.1:13351-27877 GCA_010110895.2 Picea sitchensis
TGGGGGTTTGGCACTTGGCCCAGATCTACTTGGCATTGGTCCTCATCTCTTATCCAGCTTTTGGAGGCTTATTTTGTATTATCTGGAGCTTTTTGTAGCAGCTCTATTATCTATTTTCATAGCCATCTGTTGAGCATTCCAAATCGGCATCTCCATTGTAGCAGGTTCTTCTATCTTATGAATTAAAGCATATTTGAGATGTGTTGGCTTGTCTATCATATTGCATATGGTTGAGGTATGTTCCATGGTTGTCTATTCTTGTTTATAGCTGCAATACACATATATAACACATCAGTAAACCCTAAGGCCGAAATCAAGAGGCCATTCAAGAAGTAAATACATGTAAACAAGTAGATCAACAAAGTGTTTGACAAAATACCACAACCATTAAAAGTTTTAAAAGACACCCAAAACCGTGATGATCCTTGCATAATGGCTTGGGATCATTACACTTCTACGACCATTTATCATATTGCCTTCCATTTCTCAGTAATCTGTGAAACCCAGGGCTGATCCTTGACTTTTATCTTATATCTTCCAGGGATTTTCATTTCATGGTCTGCGGGATGCCCACCCTAGTCCTCTTTGAAGGACAAACACAATCGTTTATCTGTATTTCAAGACAATGCTCTTTTATTTAAAAGACATATATTATTTTTTAAGGTTCCGAGAGTACTAATTTGGGACATAACATTATTGTTATCACAAGACTTTGAGTTTTAAAGCATGGGATTTCAAATGTATGCATATCATAATCTTATTTGTGCTTAATGAAATGATCATTTAAAGTTCTCTACCATATGCAGTCCATACTTTATCTTCTCTTTCTTTGAATATTGTGTTCTACCATGATGAATGTTTTGATGGAAATCTCATCATATGTTACAATACACTCTTTTCGTTTATATTCCTGTAACATATTGTAAACATTTGCTTTCTATAAGATAATTGGTCCTTTCTCAGGGATTCTTACATGTGAATATTTATTTCAAAATAAGTCTGGTCCATCTCAAGCATTTTATTTTGTTCTTGTATGTTATTTGAAATAAAGGAGTACAACCTCTTTAAAAACACATGGCGATTTTATCCTTGTGACATTAACTCAAAGACCGTTAGACGGTCTTTAAGATCAACATTTTGGTGATCATATCGGGGAGAACAAAATGATGCTTTCATAGATCAAGGATTTAATGACTCTATCTGAACCCACCCAACCCCAAATATAAATTGGATTAACAGATCAAAGAAGTGTTTTGCACCAGTTGTATGAGCTAGAAATTACAATAGCCAAGAGTCATGTTAAACTTGAAACAATTTGGGAAATACTTGTGCAAGAAGAAGAAAGAGAAATATCCCTAAGACAAAGAAGATCGTTGTGAGTCCAAGAAAGATGAAATCATATAAGGGTCCTTTAACAAGAACTAAAATTAAGAAGCTTGCCACTCAAGAAGTTCCTCAAAGTTCAAGAACAGAACAAAGTAAAAAAATAATTATGGTCGATCAAGAGGAACAAAGAAATGAAATTCCTTATGAAGAAAAGGAAGGAGACAATAGACAAAGAAATCCAAGAAAAAGGGCTAGATCCAACCCACTTAATATACGTGGAGAACAACACACATTGCCAACCCTGCCTCAAGGAGTCTTGTCTGTATTCTCAGGTGATGGTATCATGGAACCAAGAAGACATATGGATCATTTTTTAAGTGTTTGTGATATTCATCTTGTTATCCCAATTTTGTGGGATAACTAAGGAGATCATGTCTCAAGGCCCTCAAGTTGCAGATATGGAGTGTCGAGAGACTACATGACCAGCAGTGTCCACTTGCACATATAGAAGCTTGCTCTGTCACCACATTTGATCCATTGTCAGCACATCCACCACACCAACTAGCTTCTGGAAGTTAGAAGGGTCTTGCTCCATGCGGTACAAGTCAGGTATTGTGGCAGGTAATCACCCTAATATTTAATGCATTTGAAGATGTTGTATTTAAGATGCTTTTGATTATAGAATGCATGCTTAGACATTGTGCCTTTGACCTTGTTTCACCTTGGTGAGTGTCATAGGTTTCTTGGTAAGTGGCCAACCTTTGGGGAAGGTTTGTGACTGGGGGTCCCTTGAGGAGTTATCATACCATTCCCAACCATACTCACCACTTTCCCCTCATTACACTTCCATCATATTATCCTCTTCTAGGCCCTTTGACTTTAGTGACCCAAGAAGGGATTGTACCTCATTTCATGGGAAGAAGGGGTTGAAGGCCCAGAGGGATTGTTGTTGTCTAAAAAGATAAAAATCCTAGATATAGACCTTCTAGATGCTTCACCCATGGATACCCGAGAAAGCAATGAAATGCTTCTCTGTAAGAAAAGGGGGACCTACAAAAATAAATGATAATGAATGCCTAAGGGGTTAGTTAGAGGATGGGAGGTCTCATCACGAGCCAGCCTATCATGATCATGGGTATTTAGCAGTATGGAATTACCATCATTTGGTCACCAATCCAGGGTAGTGGCTCACCAATCTAGGGTAGTGGCTCTCAGTTACACAAATGAGAGAAAGGGGGTCTCATCATGAGCCAACCTTCTAATTCCCGCGAGGTACATGTGAGTGACACTGGCATTATTTGGACACCACGCTAGGACAGTGGTCTTCAACTCATTCCTTAAAGCATGAAAGAAATAAAGAATGGCAAGAAGTTGGGCTTGGAAAAAGTGCATTGCAAACGAACGTGCCACAGACCATCTACAAAGGCACCCATGAATGAGATAATACTAGCCCTCGTATGTCATGAAACTCAACAACCTATGAAGTCTAAACCCCTTCCACCTCATCACCCACTACATAAACTTGAAATTCTGCCCTTGGGAGCATCCCCTACTTGAGGGCTTTGTTCTACCCAATAGGACTCTTATGAAACCCCTCCCATACTTAAACTTGGTCAATTATATAGGGTTTTTGAGCATTTGTTTAATTTGATGAGGTAGTTTTGATGCACATGTTTAGGTGCCTTGCTTATTAGACATGGTTTATACTTGTCATGATATATTTGACTTGATATCTTTAGAGGACATACCCTTTTGTTTTGTAGGACCTTTCTTGGTGGCCAAATTTGGGAGAATAAGCCTAGCTTGGGATTCCATGGGGAAAGAAGCCCACCGGATGGATGCCTACGGCCCGCATGCTGGATATCCTCTTCCGAACCCTAATGACACTTTGGCAAGATATCCCAAAGCCTTTTCCCTAGCTTTTCTAGCGACTCCACACAAGGGACATTACCTTTTCACCTTTTTGATGAGCTCTTCTTGAAGCTCATCTGGCGACTCCACCTTCCCAAGAACCCACTTTTTCCTTTTTTCCCCCTTAACTTCTTTTGATGAGCCTTGAGCTCATCTGACAACTCCATTGATTTTTTACCCTAAGTAATAGAAACATGGCTCTGTGGTGCTTTCATGAAGCATATAAGGCCTTAGATCTTGAAGCTATTGACGGATATCCAAACAAGTGCCCGATAAGCCAATTCGATGTCCTCCCAAAGTTTGATGGTAATCCATTGTAAGTCGTAGCACACATTGTTAAGTTTACCAGATGCATCTACTATGGGAATGTACTACATGAGGATGTATGCCTACAATTTCTCTTTCTATCCTTGGTAAATGAACAAAGGGATTGGATCAAGCATTCTTGCAAGGAAAGAATTATACCTTCTTTAATGATCCTCATCAGAGAGTTACTTAAACGTTGGGGACCAGAAGCTCAAAGTCTTGAATATACAATTCAGGACCTGGAGGATGCTTTTTTGAGAGAATTTTTTGACCTTGATCCTACTGAAGGCTTTAGAGAAACGCTTCTTCTAGAGTTTGTTGAAACACCAATTAAAATACAAGAAGTTGACAAAAGCAATGAGGAACTTTTGAGTGCCTCAAGGAAAGCACAGAAGAAGATTACGAATTTTGTGAACAACTAATACAACTTTGTCCTCACAAGGACTTTCTAGATAAGTTATGTCAATAGAGAGAAGACGAGTATGACACCATCCTCGAAAATTATTAGGAAAGACCTACTCTAAAATCATACAAGGAAGTGGCCATTGCATATTATGGAACAAATTAATTATACGATGATGTGACCGAGAAGTATGGGTACCAGGAAAACTTCCCAAATGACGATGAGCCTCTCTCCCATGCCAGGGGAAGTGTACAAACTCATTAGAGATCAAGATCAAGATAGTAAATTCTCTGATCTTATTAAAGATAATGAAGACTTGATTAAAGAACAGATTCATGGAGAAATTTGCCAAGAAGAAGAAGACCTTGATGAGCAGAAGGAGACATTGATATCCATGCTACTACTTGAAGAAGAAGATGTCCTTCTGCCTTGTTTTCCTCATGCATGTGAAGTTGAAGAAACAATTATCCAGAGTGATGAAGAAGTTGAAGATCATGTTGAAGCTGCCCCAACCTCTTCCCTTCTTGCACACAAAGACAAAGAGATGGTCATTTTCAATCACACTGATGATCTTATGAAAGAACCCTTCGATATGGTTGATGAGCATCTAGTCACTTTCATACAAACAGGGAGACACAGTTGGGAATTGGGTTGTTTTATTTTTTACTTAGATCCTATCTACGACATTGAAGGCACCTCTCGGATAAAGGAAACAAAAATAATTTCTTTAGAGGATTTCTTTTTATAGATGGATGATCCACATATGTGCCAACCTGATGATGATATGGTTACAAATTTGTTCCGTCCATTCGAGGATGACCTGACACAACATTTTCAGGATGATTTTCGGCCATCCCTTGGAAGTTATGATGCATATTTGTTTTTTGATGATTTCCAATCATCATGCTCAGACTTTGATAAACACCGGGTCATGGCTAGCCCAGGGAATTCTGAGGACCACACTACCAAACAAAAGTACTTTCATGTTGAGACTTTTGGTGGGGATTTACAGATAAAGAAGCGATGTTTCCTAAATTTGAGGGAGGAATTTTTCTCTAGACATGAGGTTGTGCCCTACCACATTTCCCCTTGTTTGGGAAATCAACAGGTTTTCTTGGGATCTCTTACCCTTTCTCATCCTTCAGGGAGAAATGATTTTCTGAGTGAAGATGAAGATGAGTTGTTTTCTACATATGGCAGCCCTCTTCAGAGATGGATTTCTCAGGCTTGTGGATACACTTTTAGGTAGGATGATCAGGCTAATGGTTTCTCTTTCTAGCAAGATTTCCTTGCTCCCACCCATCTCCATGAGTTTTATTTCATGATCGATTATATGCGTATTTATATTCATGATTATTATGTGCTTGAATTATCTTTATTGCATTCCATGACTAAGCATGGGGGAGATACTTTGATGAGATGATCAGTTGGTTGCACTGGTTGTATGACTTCACTTGACATCACCCATCACCTGAACTTCAAGGCCCTAAGGCCCCAGGTAAGTAGGTAGGGAATTTTGATTTCTTGCATTTGCATATTGATTGCTCATGTTAGTTTAGATGCATTTCATATTTCATTTTGCTCTACTCTCATATTGATTTCATGCTTAGTTTAGAAATTTTTGAAAAAATGATAAACTTTTATATTCTAGATTAGTTTTCATTTGGATTTTTATGTATATGGACGAAGGGTGACAAAACCACCCTAGATTTGATGGTTTTTTTCTCAATGCAGGCACAGATCTGCCAGGAGATATTTCCGTTCTCATGCACTCTACATCAATCACGTGTCCTAAAGTAGGAGTCATATGCTATCCCCATTTTGTGGCATAGCTAAGGAAATCATGTCTCGAGGCCCTCATGTTGTAGATATGGAGTTTCGAGAGACTACATGACCAATAGTGTCCACTTGCACATACATGATCCTGCTCTGTCACCACATTTGATTCATTGTCAGTGCATCCACCACACTATCTATCTTCTGGAAGGGAGAAGATTCTTGCTCCATGCAGTACAAGTCAGGTCTCATGGAAGGTAATCACCCTAATATTTAAGGCATTTGAACATGTTGTATTTAAGTTGTTTTTTTATTATAGAACACCTGCTTGGACATTGTGCCTTTGACCATGTTTCACCTTGGTGAGTGTCATAGATTTCCTAGTAAGTGGCCAACCTTTGGGGAAGGTTTGTGACTATGCATCCCTTGAGGGGTTATCATACCATTCCCAACCATACTTACCACTTTCCACTCGTTGCAGTCCCATCATATTGTCCTCTTCTAGGCCCTTTGAGTTTAGTGACCCAAGAAGGGAATGTACCTCATTTCATGGTAAGAAGGGTTGAAGGCCTAGAGGGATTGTTGCCGGCTAAAAAGATAAAAGCCTAGATATAGACCTTCCAGATGCTTCACCGAGGGATCCTCGAGAAAGCAATGGAATTCTTCTCTGTAATAAAAGGGGGACCTACAAAAATAAATGATAATGAATTCCCAAGGGGTTAGTAGGAGGATGGGAGGTCTCATCACGAGCCGACCTATCATGATCATGGGTGTTATCACATATAGTTGTAAAGGGGTCACAAGACGACGAAGTCCTTTATTGCGTAGAAGCATCCAAACGTAGCATTCAAAAGCATCCCATTTCAGGCTTAAATTACGAGCAACAAGTAGGTTCAGTTTTCAACGACGAAGATCCTAGGAGCATTTCAGATCAGCGGCTCTCGGTCTTTTAGAATTATAAAGTTGTGAGAAGTTTAACGTCATACAAAAGTCCAGAGTTGAATACCAAATGTCGTGTTCCCTTTCCCAGTGGACGGGCACGATTTACTTCAGAATTTAGGTTTCGAGATTTTTCATGCTATTTTCAGTTTTCTCCGAAGGACATTCCCGCGGAGTGCATGGATCTCTACCGCGTGTCCTCCTAGATCCGACGACTCAGATCTACTCTAGACTCTGCAGCTTCGACATTCTTGCTTTCTCCTTGTTTGCAAATTCCCGAGGTATTCCTACGACGGTTTTCAGTTCCAACGTGTGGCATTCATCTATAGAGACACGTGGCATCCACCTAGCGCTGACACATGGCATTCGTTTTAGGCACCTTTGGGCATGTCATCCACTGGTTTTCAAGTGACACGTGTCTTCCTCCTTTCCATGACACATCAACACAGTGACGTCAGGTCACCATGTCAACTTCGGGAAGCCATCCTCCGGTAGATATTCTTGTTCAACATCAATGATCTCTAGCACCAAGATTAGTGCCTCCCCAAGCATAATTAAAGAAGTTTCCAAGGCGACGCAAGGATTAGTGACAAGGTGGAAGCCCCAAAATTAAAGATCAAGCAAAGGTTAAGTCTCGACCGTCGGATCTCATTGGGAAGAGATCGACGGTCGGGAAACATTGCAAAAATGGGGACTCCAAAAGATTGTAAGAGTTATTCATCCAAAAATTTGAAGTCCCGAAAGCCGGAGCCCACATGGGTCGTTGATCTAAAAGTCACGTGGAGGCAGTTGTGAAGCTGCGGAAAAAGTCATTGCGGGAATTTCCGATTAAGGAGTGTGCAAAAATCTTGGAGCATGAAAATCTGGAGTCAATCTCAGCCGTCCAAAGTGAGAAGACATGAGGCGCCAGATCCCTCACTCCGAAGCTGTGACACTCTAGATATTCAGGAAAAATCGAACATCAAAGATTTCCAAAATCCCAAAGCGCGGAGTTTCAAGCACCCTGGAATAAAGCGTTGGGTCACAGCTTGAGGTCACATTGGAGAGGGGCCAAAGACACGTGGCACTCATTCGTTGCTTTGTGTTCAAGGCTCTTAAATGCCAAATTTGGCATTATCTCCATGTGATGTTTAATGGACCCTAGAATTAGTAGGCGGATAAACTTTAGCGGTGGCACTAAAGGTAGCAGGATTTCTCAAATCTCAGATCGCAATCATGCCTTGTTTCAATCCTGAGGAGATATCAGTTAATGGACACAGGCCGGTAGTTGGAACCTCGGCTCACTCCATAAATAGAAGGCATGGAAGCCCTGGTAGAGGGGTTAAAACTGTCAACCCAAGGAAGATTCACTCACAGTCCGACAAAGGATGTACATAGGTGGAAATATTTAGACAAGATGGCTAGATTAGCTCACACTTCTAGTAGTTGTAAATGGGTTTGAGTATAAAGAGCTGAGTGTAAGAATTTGTTAAGGTAGTCAACTGATTGGGTAGAGCTCCTTACTGTGTAATTTTTGATGCCAGAACTGTTCTCTGGTTATGTATCAAATTCGAGACTTTCTCATTAATAGAAGTCAGTTTCTTTCATCTCTCTATTTAAACTGTGTTGAAACACTTAGGCATGGAGGATCCAGCCGAGGGTTGTGATTCTGTTGTAATGTAGGTTTGATTATAGTAGTGTCGTGACCAGTTTCAGTAAGCTTCCTTGTTATCTTATTTCCCCTTACGCTGAAAGGCACGGGCATGGAGGATCCAATCGAGTTGTTGTAGTTTCATTGTGATGTAGGTTGATCATTATGTTGTTGTGACATATTTCAGTGTCTGAAACTTGAGTTTCAAGAGTGCTCTTGAGCCTGAGTTTTTCTTCACCAAGATGCTTGAAAGTCGGATGCCCATAGCAGTCGTGTTCACCTCTCTCACTAAGTCTTCCTTCTGCTCGTACTTAAACTCAAATCACTGACTGAAGTTAATGAGTCCCTCACTTCCCTGTGCATTGCTTGTCCATTTTCTGTGTTAAAATCATTCTTGTACTGAGTTTTGCCCATTTGACCTCCACTCACAAAACCAAAATCCACCAAACATTCTGATGGGTAATGGGCTTACCCTCTTGCAGTCTAAGGGTGACTCTCAGTGCTAAAATTAATGGCCCTGTTGCTGGGGACAAAAGTGAAGATATCTTCACTGGGAGAATGACAACGAACAGATCCAGTTTTAGATCGTGAACTGAAACTGTACACATTAATGTGACTGCTTATCATTCACCTGGAGACTCCATGATTAAATAATCTAGTGGCGACTCCACAAGTTTAAGAAGTCATATTTTCAGATGGAAGCCATCTTGGCTTGAAGGTTTTCTCCTTTTAATTTCTCTATTGTTCCTGGTTTTCCAAATGTTGTTCCTACTATGGATGAGTGGGGTGATTTTTTCCCCAGATTTAGAGAATATACAGATGACAACTTTGTAGAGCATATGTTTGAGTTTCATCAACTCATGCATCAGTGGGGAATACACCATGAGGTTGTATTAATGAAGATGTTCATGTACTCATTAGAGGGAGATTCTCATGAGTGGTATTGATCCTTGCCCCCTGCTAGCATCTCCTCCCTGAAACAGTTTCATGCAGTTTTCAATATGCATTGTCAAAAGTTTTATTCCTCTGAGTTAATTTGTCATAGTTGTTTTGAGGAGTATCAAGACCATGTTCAGGATATAGCTGATCCTTATGATGGTTGTGAGGATGAAGAAGATGCCTTGGATGAGGAATCAATTTTTTCTCTTCCCTGTTCATCTATATCTGATGAAAACTGTGTTTGCTACCTAAGTAAGGAAAGTTTAGAAATTGAGCCTGTTTTGGAAGTTGATATTCTTTATAGCCCTGTCCCTAAAAAGCCTAAGTATGGGCATCCTACTTTTGACTCATATGATGATGATGAGATGTTGCTTCCTGGATTGAATCTTGAAAGGTAGCCTGTGTTTAGTAATGAAGAACAATTTTCTCTTGTTGGACATAAGTTATCTCTTGGTATGTCATTCGAGGCTCCTCCTTTATTTGATCATTATGGAGACAGTGATGAAGATGTGGAGGTGTTTTTTGAAGCAAATAGCATTAGCAGCCATCCTTCTCATGAAAATGAAAGCTTCAGCCAAGAGCTGCATGTTAAGGAGAAAGATCCATCCATTTATATACATGAGGAGATTTCTTGCCATCAGCGAGCAGATGTGATCAGAGCAGACCAAGGAGAAGTGGATCAACAACCTACATCAGCCTTTAACACTCACCTGTGCTTTCCACAGACATTCAACCAGATGTGTGAAGCTATAAGATAGAGCAGGCTTTTTGTTACCAACCCAGTAAGTTTTGTCACCTATTTTATGACCCTCTAAGGGAATACATGGAGTTGCATTTTTTCCATGTATTGAAGCCTCCCAACTTTATCTTACCTTCAAAACTAGGAGGAGAGTTGAAGAATGTAATTGATTTCCTGTCACAGTTCCATTATCCTTGGTGGATCAGTGACAAAGTAAGAAAATTTTCCATGAGGAAGTTACTTGGGTGGCTATGGTGGAAGTTTGCTTTCACCTAACACGTTGTAAAAATTGGTTAGTGTAGGTTTGCACATAAATAAGATCCTTCTGGACCATGTGTGATTGCTTTCTTTTCAAGTAGACAGTGTACATATCAGCCTGTTGTCCTCGACAAGATATATTTGAGCTTGACTCCATAACCCAAAAGCTAAGGCACTGGAACTGCGCGTTCTTGGCATCTTGCAGGGAGCATGCCATCCCCTATGGAGCCAAATGTTATCACATATAGTTGTAAAGGGGTCGCGGGATGACCGAGTCATTTGTTGCGCAGAAGCATCCAAACACATCATTCAAAAGCAGCCCATTTCGGGCTTAAATTACTAGCAACAATTAGGTTCAATTTTCAACGACGAAGATTCCAGGAGCATTTCATATCAACAACTCTTGGTCTTTCAAAATTATAAAGTTGCATGAAGTTTAACGTTATACAGAAGTCCGAAGTTGAAGATCAAATGCCGCATGCCCTTCCCTAGTGGACGGGCACAATTTACTTCAGAATTCGAGTTTCAGGATTTTTCATGCTTCTTCTTTTGGTTTTCTCTGAAGGACATTCCCGCAGAGTGCATGGATAACTACTACATGTCCTCCCTTATCCGACGGCTCAGATCTGCTCCGGACTCTGCAGCTTCAACATTCTCTCTTTCTCCTTGTTTGCAAATTCCTGAGGTATTCCTACGGTGGGTTTCAATTCCGACCCGTGGCACTCATCTATAGAGATGCGTGGCATTAGTTTTAGGAATATTTGGGCATGTCATCCGCTGGTTTTCAAGTGACATGTGTCTTCCTCCTTTCCATGACACATCAACACAATGATGTCAGGTCACCACGTCAACTTTGGGAAGTCGTCCTCCGGGGGATATTCTTGTTCAGCATCAACGATCCCTAACACCAATATTAGTGCCTCCCCAAGCGTAATTAAAGAATTCCAAGGCGACGTGAGGATTAGTGACCAGGCGGAAGCCCCAAAATTAAAGATCAAGCAAAGGTTAAGTCTCGACCATTGGATCTCATTGGGAAGAGATCGATGATGGGGAGACATTGTGGAAATCGAGACTCTGAAAGATTGTAAGAGTTATTCATCCCAAAATCCAAAGTCCCGAAAGCCAGAGCCAATATGGGTCATCGATCTAAAATCCGTGTGGAGGCAGATGTGAAGCTGCGGAAAAAGTCACTACGGGAATTTTCGATTGAGGAGTGTGCAAAACTCCCGGAGCATGAAAATCTGGAGTCAATCTCAATCGTCCAAAGTGAGAAGACACAAGGCACCAAATCCTTCACTCTAAAGCTGCGGCACTCCGGATATTCATGAAAATCGAACATCGAAGATTTCCAAAATCCCGAAGCACGGAGTTCCGAGTGCCCTTGAATAAAGCGTCGGGTCACATCCTGAGGTCACATTGGAGAGGGGCCAAGGACACATGGAGCTCATCCGCTGCTCCACGTTTAAGGCTCTTAAATGCCGAATTTGGCATCGTCTCCATGCGAGGTTTAATGGACCCTAGAATTAGTGGGCAGATAAACTTTAGTGGTGGCACTAAAGGTAGCAGGATTTCTCAGATCTCAGATCACAATCAGGCCTTGTTCTGGTCCCGAGGAGATATCAGTTAATGGACATAGGCCGGTAGTTGAAACCTCGGCTCACTCCATAAATAGAAGGCATGGAAGCCCTGATAGAGGGGTCAAAACTGTCAACCCGAGGAAGATTCACACACATTCCGACAAAGGATGTGCACAAGTGAAATATTTAGACAAGACAACTATATTAGCTCACACTTATAGCAGTTGTAAATGGGTCTGAGTATAAGTAGATCGGTGTAAGAATTTGTTAAGGTCGTCAATTGGTTGAGCAAAGCTCTCTACTATGTCATTTTTAATGCCATAACTGTTCTCTGGTTATGTATCAAATTTGAGACTTTCACATTAATAAAAGTTAGTTTCTTTCATATCTTTGTTTAAACTATGTTGAAACACTCGGGCATGGAGGATCCAATCTAGGGTTATGATTCTGTTGTAATGTAGGTTTGATTAGAGTAGTGTTGTGACCAGTTTCAATCAGCTTCCTTGTTATCATATTTCCCCTTACGCTAAAAGGCTCGGGCATGGAGGACCCAGTTGAGTTGTTGTAGTTGCATTGTGATGTAGGTTTGATCATTATGTTGTTGTGACATATTTCAGTGTCTAAAACTTGAGTTTCAAGAGTGTTCTTGAGCCTGAGTTTTTCTTCACCAAGCTACTTGAAAACTGGATGCCCATATCGGTCTTGTTCACCTCTCTCACTAAGTCTTCCTTCTGCTCATACTTAAACTCAAATCACTGACTGAAGTTAATGAGTCCCTCACTTCCCTGTGCATTGCTTGTCCAGTTTCTGTGTTAAAATCATTCTTGTACTGAGTTTTGTCCATTTGACCTCCAATCACAAAACCAACATCCACTAAACATTCTGATGAGTACTGGGCTTACCCTCTTAGAGTCTGAGGGTGACTCTTAGTGCTAACAATGGGTATTTAGTGGTATGATATTACCATCATCTGGTCAACAATCCAGAGTAGTGGCTCTCAGTTACACAATTGAGAGAAAGGGGGTCTCATCATGAGAAAACCTTCTCATTTCTGCAAGGTACGTGTGAGTGACACTATCATTATCTAGACATCACGCTAGGACAGAGGCCTTCAACTTGTTCCTTAAAGCATAAAAGCAATAAAGAATGGCAAGAAGATGGGCTTGGAAAAATTTCTTTGCAAGCGAAAGTGCCACACACCCTCTACAAAGGCACCCATGAATGAGATAATACGAGCACTTGTATGTCATGAAACTCAACGACCTATGAAGTCTAAATCCCTTCCACCTCATCACCCACTGCATAACCTTGAAAGGCCACCCTTGGGAGCATCCCCTACTTGAGGGATTTGGTCTACCCAATAGGACTCATATGACACCCCTTCCATTCTTAAACTTGGTCAATTGTATAGGGCTTCAGTCTACCCAATAGGACTCCTATGACACCCCTTCCATATAAGGGTCCTTTAACAAGAACTAAAAGTAAGAAGCTTGCCACTCAAGAAGTTCCTCAAAGTTCAAGAACATAAAACAGTAAAAAAATAATTATGGTCGATCAAGAGGAATAAATAAATGAAATTCCTAATGAAGAAAGGGAAGGAGATTATAGACAAAGAAATCCAAGAAGAAGGGATAGATCCAACCGGCTTAATATACGTGGAGAACAACACACATTTCCAACCCTACCTCAAGGAGTCTTGCCTGTATTCTCAGGTGATGGGATCATGGAACCATGAAGACATATGGATCAATTTTTAAGTGTTTGTGATATTCATCTTGTTATCCCAATTTTGTGGGATAACAAAGGAGATCATGTCTCGAGTCCCTCAGGTTGCAGATATGGAGTGTTGAGAGACTACATGACTAACAATGTCCACTTGCACATATAAAATCCCGCTCTGTCACCACATTTGATCCATTGTTAGCACATCCACCACACTAGCTAGCTTCAGGAAGGCAGAAGGGTCTTTCTCCATGTGGTACAAGTCAAGTATTGTGGTAGGTAATCACCCTATTATTTAAGACATTTGAAGATGTTGTATTTAAGATGCTTTTGATTGTAGAATTCCTGCTTGGATGTTGTGCCTTTGACCCTGTTTCACCTTGGTGAGTGTCATAGGTTTCCTAGTAAGTGACCAACCGTTGGGGAAGGTTTGTGACTGGGGGTCCCTTGAGGAGTTATCGTACCATTCCCAACCATACTTACCACTTTCCCCTCATTACACTCCCATCATATTATCCTCTTCTAGGCCCTTTTACTTTAGTGACCCAAGAAGGGAATGTACCTCATTTCATGGGAAGAAGGGGTTGAAGGCCCAGAGGGATTGTTGTTGGCTAAAAAGATAAAAATCCTAGATATAGACCTTCCAGATACTTCACCCATGGATGCCAGAGAAAGAAATGAAATGCTTCTCTGTAAGAAAAGGGGGACCTACAAAAATAAATGATAATGAATGCCTAAGGGGTTAGTTGGAGGATGGGAGGTCTCATCACGAGCCAACCTATCATGATCATGGGTATTTAGCAGTATGGAATTACCATCATTTGGTCACCAAGCCAGGGTAGTGGCTCTCAATTACACAACTGAGAGAAAGGGGGTCTCATCAGGAGCCAACCTTCTAATTTTCGCAAGGTACTTGTGAGTGACACTGCCATTATCTAGACACCATGCCAGGACAATAGTCTTCAACTCATTCCTTAAAGTATGAAAGAAATAAATAATG
>SNQJ01S0114442.1:8247-18783 GCA_010110895.2 Picea sitchensis
AGTCTAGTATCGTGAAAGTTATCCGGGACCCCCCTCTAACACAGGGGCTAAACACGAGATCGCGTGCGGAAAGGTAGCGGAGTTAACCCCTCCAAAGCTGGACCAATCGTAGCGGAGAACACATATAGAGGGCTTGTCTTGGGATTTTGTCGATTGCATTTGCCATGGAGCTTCGTGGGTCTCGAATCCGTTCGAGGTCCTCAGTTGTCTTCCAGACCACTTGCCTTTGATACCCTTGACAGGTTTCGAGCTCGATACCCTGCTCATTATGGTCTACTCGACTTTCGACTCTACTCACCTTGTGATTGTTCGCGCGCTGGCAACCTAGTTGCCTATCTTTTTAGAGACATACACAGGTGACTGCAGCGGTATACCGTGGTATCTAGGAAAGACATCGGGCAACGCTTTGCATAGTATACCCGGAGGGTGCTTCTGTGTTCGAGTTGCTCTTGCACCGGTAAGTTGCTCTAGTGTTGGTTGTTGTAACTATTCTTCTAATTAGTTTAGTGTTTGCTTGTTTTATCTTGGAGGGACTTTTTTAGTGTGTGTTGTTTTTTGAACGAATAGAAAGCCCTAGGGTGTATTTGATCTTCTCACACAGTGGAGGTCCGAGGATCACGAGCTTCGTCGGTCACGAAGGCTTCTGGGCCTATCACCAGTTACACTGGAGCCACCTTCGCCACCACTAAGGCGAAAGCTAGACCAACAAGGGTCTTTTGAAGTGACCAGGTCACAAGAAATTGTACTCAACCAACATCTGGAGGAAACGACCATTTTAGACTTTGGAGTGAATGCTCTTGGTCCATCTGAAACTCCAACCACTGATCTTTCGGTACCCATCATCATATCGATTCACCCTTACGAGTGACAGATAGTATCACACGCAACAATGGAAACAAATGCTGTCACTCCTTCTGGGAATTCTTCAATTCCCACTATGGTTGTCACCACAGGAGAGTTTACACTCCTAACCCACCGTCACCGGTCTGAGCCACCATGGTCTCGACCGCCTCTACCTCGCACAGTGGTCCGATCCCATCTATGGCGGTAGCCACAACCCCTTTCACACCAAGTGAGACAGGCTCTCTGTTCTCATACAGAATGCCTAGCTCGGGTACAAGTCCTGTACTTTACTACTCCACTTCACAGACTTTAGGTATGGGGGCAGGGAGCTCTAATGCTTCTCTGCAAGGCCACATGGGGGGAACTTCAGCTCCTTTTAACGCTTTCCCTTATGGGGGAGGTTCCTATATCTCCTTCGTCCCCTTCGCTCGGTGGCACCCACCAACAATCCGTCGGGCTACCTACACACCATAGTTTATTTGGAGCAGGGAGTCAAGGACCACCTTCGCATAATATGCTGGTAGGTTCAACACCGTTTTCTTTGTTCGGTGCGTTTAGTAACAACGCTTTCTCATCAGCTGCTTTCCCGAATGCGACCAATCCCGGTTACAGACAACCAATTCCTATGCAGGGTACTATTCCTCCACAGGGGGCAAACCCAGGAACTTCTTCCACATCAGGGCCTTGGAATTCTTGACAGGGATAAGTTCCCTCGTCAGGAATGTCAATCTGGGGCAATTATTTTCACAACCAATGGAACCTCGGACAAGGTACTATGTCTATCCCCATGGGATCGGCATGGGGCAACCCTTCCCAAAGTCCTCCGAATGTAATGCACGCCCAACTTTCTACGCCCTATTTTGGGAATTAGATGATGATGTCTCTTCACACGCAGAATCCGTACGCTGGTCATGGCCATGGTTTTTACCAGAACCCAGGTCAACAACCGAACTTTTCCTGGCAACCTAGTGCCAGTCAAACTCCAGGTCCCTTTTTCCATGGTTATCACCAACAACCCAAACTACCTTTCCTGGCAACCTTGCATTTGCTAGATTTGACGAGGTTGTTGAATGACCCTATCTGTCATGATCCGCGTTGGCCCCTTATGCTGACGAAGTTGCCTTCGGACATACCAAAGTTCAAAGCCAAGCCTAACGAAGATCCAGGAGATCATGTGACGACCTTCCATCTTTGGTGTTCATCTAACTCGTTGAAAGACGACTCTGTATAGTTGCGATTGTTTCAATGTACTCTCATTGGGAGTGCCGTGAAATGGTACATTGAGCTCAACCGCTCAAGATACTCTTCCTTTGGCGAATTGGCAATGGCTTTCCTAAACCATTTCCAATTACCTGTGAGATACGACTCTGGCACAGAATTGTTGGCCAATTTCGCATAGACAAAAGCGGACCATATCTCTGATCACATCCAAGAATGGAGACGCCGGAAGAGTTTAATTAAGGTGTCAGTCCCACCAGCATTCTTGCTCGAGTGGTTCCTTAAGTCTTTGGTCCCACAGTTATCCAAAGACGTCGCGACGTCAGGAGTGTTTTCCGAAGAAGATGCCATCATGAGAGCTCAACAGCTTGAGATAATCTATTCTCAGTCTGGTTTATTATACGAGATCTTGCCAGATGCACCACGCTCAATACTTGATAAAACTAGATAGAGAGCTAGACCACATGTCGATGGTATTGTTGGTTCAACACAAACAAAGCCCACTGAGCAACTGACAAAGCAATTGCAACAATTGTCTATACAACACACAGCGGCCAGCCAAACTACTGTTTTGGCTGCTCCACCTACTAAAACGTCGGATGTACACACAGTGCAATCGACAAATCCAAAGGCTGGCCAACAGCCTGAAGGAAAGAAAAAACAATGAAAGAAGGGTAAGGGGATAAGAAACCCACTAATAATGTTGGCTGGGACAACACTGAGAAACAGAAGGCAAGGTATCCGTGCAACCTGTGCGCAGAAGACCACCCGACCCACCAATGTCCTCGGCTTGCAGAGGCCCAAAAGTTTGTGACACAACAACAGCCTGCCGTGTTAACCAATCCATTTCAACATGGGAAAAACCTAACCCAAGCCTCTACAAGCATGGAAGGGGGCAATCAAGGACCCTCTCCATCTTCGAACAATCTCGCATCTGCGAATGTGTATATGATGAAGGGTGATGCTTTTATATCGACTATAGCGCATGACTACAATAAACCAAACACTTCTGAGAAGGGCAAAGAAGTTGAACTCCCATCTCTTCCTCTCCAGATCGAGAAGACTTTGGGCGAAACAATGACACGCATCCCAAAAGGCGCATTCAAAAAAGCTTCCCACAACCCAAACGCAAGGGCCGCCCAGAACTATTCTATGGTGGAGGATTTGTCTCAAACCCCTTGTGCGATGTCTGCTTTGGAGGTCCTCCAAATCTGCCCTTCCCAGAGGAAAGCTTTGTTAGCCGCTTTAGGATCTACCGAGACTTGTAATCCGGGTACCATCATGCTAGATACAACTGACTTAAAACCTCGTCTGCCTTACCACATAACGTTTCAGATAGTAGTGGCTCACCCCACGAAAACTTTTACTTGGAATATTTTTCGCACGGTGGTTGATGAGGGTGCCTCGACATGCGTTATGTCTTTGGCATGTTGGAAGGCCATTGGCCAGCCCGTTTTATCTCTGTCACCTACACTTCTCACTTCTTTTGATGGTCGTTCGTTCCGACCACATGGTATCATTCCCTCTTTCCCCGTGCAGTTAGGAGGGAAGACCATGTGCGTCGAGGTACAAGTAGTCGACGTGTCCCTCGACTACAATCTCTTGTTAGGAAGGAGTTGGACTTACGCCATGCAAGCAGTGGTTGATACAGTTTTTCGGGTCTTTTTGTTTCCACACGAGGACCGGATTGTGACCATTGATCAATTGTCTTTCTCCAGACCTGACCCTTCATTGGGGGTATCTGTGGTCCCGATGATTGATAATCTCCAACCAGGCATAGTCAACATAGGGGTTGGTTTGTGCCCATCTTTGATGGGTACCTTTGATTACCCTCCCCCTCAAGGTGATGTCAAGTTCATATCCAACCACCATAAGGTTGAGATTTTTCAAGTTTCGTCGTTTCGCACGACTTACTTCAACGATTCATGGATACTTCCTTCCCCATTAGCCACGATGGAATGGATAGGGCACCCAGGCATGTCCATTCCCTTGTCCGCAACTGAAGTAATGTACTATTTAGTCCAGCAAGCTTCGGCCGACACAGATCCAACTCCTGCACAAGAGTGAGATCCGCCTCTAGAGCCTATTTGGGCTCAAGGTTCTTTTGCTGACATTGATTCATTAGATTTAGTCTTGCCCTCCGACAAAGCAGTAATTGAAGCAATGACTAGTCCAGACAAACCCTGGGACGATCTCCATAACAGATCATACTTCCTCCCAGAGTTAAGCAGAATCGAAGCTGAAGAATTCACCTTGACCATGACTGGAGATAGGTTTTGTCCTATTAATCCCTTAGCTACACATGAGGTTTATGCCGAGGGTAATATGGAAACCATCACTGAAACCATACCGATCAATATCTCTAGAACCCCTGGCATCGTGGAGAATGTTTTCGTCGGAGCTTACTGCTCCCCTGGAGAGATTCAAATCTACACAGATATATTTAAAGAATTCCGCAACGTTTTTGCCTGGTCTTATGAGAAAATGCCAAGCATCGATCCAAAAATAGTCGAACATGAAATCACAACTTATTCACATGCCAAGCCTGTTTGACAGAAGCTTCGTCCAGTTAATCCCAGGAAAGCAACAACCATTAAGGTTGAAGTTGAGAAACTTCTAAAAGCCGGTTTTATCTATCCTATCCATTTGACCCAATGGGTGTCAAATCCTATGCCGGTCAATAAGAAACAGGGCACGATTCATGTACGTATGGACTTTCGTGATTTGAACAAGGCCTGTCCAAAAAATAATTTTCCCACACCATTCATCGACCAGATAATTGATGAATGTGCAGGTTGCGAAGCCTTTTCTTTCATGGACGATTTTTCAGGATATAATCAAATACAAATCAAACTCGAAGACCAGCACAAAACGACATTCATTTGTCCATGGGGTACATTCAAGTATCGTAATATGCCCTTTGGTCTCAAAAATGCTAAAGCGACCTTTCAGCGGGCCATGTCTTTTGCTTTCCATGATCTCAAGCATATAGTCGATGCCTATTTAGATGATTTAGCATCTCGATCTCACAAGAGAACAGATCATCCCACACACCTCCGACTTATCTTTGAGTGATGTCGCTACTTCCATATTCGATTGAATCCAAACAAGTGCAGCTTTTGCGTAACATCAGGACGTTTGTTAGTTTTCATAGTGTCAACAACAGGGATCATGGTCAATCCTCTCAAGGTTGAGGCAATAATTCAGTTGCTTCCCCCACGCACAATCCTTCAACTTCAAAGTCTACAGGGCAAGGCGAATTTTTTAAGACATTTCATCGCCAACTATGCCGAGATCACAAAGGGCTTTATGCTACTGAAGAAAGATGTTCCTTTTCATTGGGATGATGTCGCTCAACGCTCTTTTGACGCGTTGAAACATGCCCTCACAACTGCCCCTCTGCTTCGGCCACCTAACTATAACAAAGATTTCTTATTGTACCTGGCTGCAACAAAGTCAACCATCGGCATGGTCTTAGTTCAGGAAGATGATTTGTTCTCAGAATATGTGATCTATTACCTGAGCCGAGGCCTGGTAGGATTGGAACTCAATTATTCTCATATCGAAAAACTTGCGTGGGCAACAGTCCATGTTGTTCAACGGTTCTGTCATTATGTTTTGTTTTGCAAGACCACCATCATTGTCGTTGTGAATCCGTTTCAATACATGTTGACATGACGAGTAATAGGTGGAAAAATCAGTAGATGGATAGTTGTCCTCTAGGAAGTTGACTTAGATTTCGTTTTAGTGAAATCCAAAAAGTCACTGGTCTTCGCAGAACTTATTTCGGAACTTCCAGTTGAGTCAGGTGATGTTGTGCTCGAAGAATCACCTATCAGAGGAGATATGTTTTTGATCACATCTTCGGATCCCTGGTACGGAGATATACTTATCTATCTCCATACTTTGAAGTGCCCCACCTCTGCTTCTCATGATGAGCGTCGCCATATACGCCATCAGGCCAAGAATTATCTCATACTTGACGATATGTTGTATCGAAGAGGTGTAGACTGCATCCTGTGCCGATGTCTCACTCACGAAGAAGCAATTATCGTGCTTAATGATTGCCATACTGAAGCATGTGGCAGTCATTTGTCTGGGTTGGAAACAACCCAAAATATTTTACAAGCAGGTTACTTCTGGCCGACACTAATCAAAGATTGTATCGAAACGGTCAAGAAGTGTTACCCGTGTTAGATCTTCTCTCGGAAGATGAGGGCACATCCCGCTCCCATGTTTCATGTCATCATAGTTGGTCCCTTCACCAAGTGGGGGATTGATTACACTACATGCAACCCTCCTTCAACAAGGGGGCACCGTTATATCATCATAGTTATAGACTACTTCACGAAGTGGGTCGAAGCTATGCCAATGTTTAAAGATGATGGAGAGACTGCGACTCTCTTTTTATTCAACTAGATAATAGAAAGGTTTGGCGTCCCGAGAGAGATTGTCACTGACCATGGCAGTCACTTTCAGAACCAGATGATGACCGAGTTAACATCAAATATTGGGTTGCGGCAAGAACATTTATCACCCTACTACCCCCAAGCAAATAGTCAGAGGGAAGCTGTAAATAAATCTCTTAAGACCATGTTACAACGAATGATCAACTCAGCCAAGTCAAATTGGCATTTGACGTTATACTCGACATTATGGGCTTATCAAACGTCTGTTAAGACTGCAACTGGTTTCTCACCTTTTCAACTCATTTACGGGCTGGAAGCAGTCTTGCCTATAGAATGTTAGTTCCCGTCCCTAAAGTTGGCAATATAGTTATTGCCAGACACTTCTCCACTTGAAGAATGGTTATTATACCTTGAGTGGTTCAATGAGCAGTGTCCTGATGCGGCCCTGGCCAACGAGGCTCACAAACATAAAGTCAAGTGTCAGTATGATCGGTCCGTTCATCCTTGTATTTTCTCTGAAGGTGACCTTGTCCTGGTCTATGACCAAGATAAGAACCCCCTCGGGGCAGGAAAATTCAAACCCATGTGGTTCGGACCTTTCATCATAAAAGAGGTTCTAAAAAAGGGCGCTTATCGTTTGGTTGACTTTGAGGGAAATGCTTTGGCAGAGCCTAGAAATGGGCTCTACCTTAAAAAGTATTACTCATAGGTAGGTCACCTTGGGTAACTTTTTGTAACATATGTATAGTCTTTGTACTATCACTTTCTAGTTTCTTTTAGTATTATGGACGTGTCGTTTTTGATGTTATCTTTCGTCACTATGGCAGATGTCAAGTGAATCAGAGGTGTTCATTGGGTACGCAGACGGGGCTAGCCGACACACTAGGAGGCTTGCCTCCGCAGCTTGGGTAATTTTTACACCTCGAGGCCAGTTATTATCTTCCGGAGGTATATGCTTAGGTGACACCACAAACAATGTCGCCGAATACAGTGCAGTTATTGAGTTGCTTCGTGACGCCCTGTCATTTGGTATCTCTCATCTCCGGGTCTATTTAGACGCTCAACTGGTTGTGTCTCACTTAAATAGAGTCTACCGTGTTCATGATCCGACTTTACACCGACGATTCCTTAGGGTACGTCTCTTAGAACGAAGCTTTGATTATATTACATATTTTCATGTTCCTAGGAGATTAAACCAAATTACAGATACTCTAGCTAATCAAATTTTAGACTGGCATCTCGCACACATATAAAAATACGTACACATAAACATGTAAATACATTTTTAAAGGCAAATATGATCCATAAGACACAAAAAGACATAAAAATCCATATATAATATCATAATCATCAGAGTACATAGGTGGACGCAAGCGCCTCAAAAGTATGACCAGTAATGAGTCATGGGGCTTATGCCCTCAAAAAAAATATATACAAGTAGTTCTCTCGGCACGTGAAAAGTCTAGACTAACTAAAGTTAGGGTCTGTGGGCCCTGTTGTAATGATCAACAACGTTTACCAAACCCCAAAAGAGTCGGACCCATGTCCATGGTGCCCCCACTACATGAGGCTGCATAGATGGTGGCAGATCCTCAATCTCTGCCATAGGGACTATGCGGGTGAGCGAGGTAAGGTTTCGCTCGACTCGTCTCAAAACCCTCTTAGCCTCACCGGCTGGAAGCTCTCCTGCTGCTGTTGGTCCCCCTGCGGCGGCAGGTGCGGCCCCTAGCCGAGGATGACGCATGTTCCTCGTATAATCCGCAGGTCGCATTGGTCCCATATCTGCACATAATAGACACATATCTGTCAAATACTCTAGTATAAAAAAAATGATATATAAAAAAAACAACATAAAAATTACATATGTTTCACAAAAAACAAAAACAAAACAACAATGCAAACTTACCCATCTCTCCTCGCTCCTCGACAGGAGGTACCAGTATCTCAGGATCTCTCGAGAAATCAATCCCAGCATAAGGGTAATCCTCTATAACTGGGATCTGTCACAACAACCAAGCAAGGAAATCGTCATCAAAGGACTCATTGGTCCTTCCACCACCCTGTCGTGGCAGTAACACTACCCATCTGCAAACTGCAGGAAGAGAGTCCTGATGTCCTTGTACCACCACTCGAGGACAGAAACTTGGAACTCTTTCAAAGAAGAAAGAGCATAGAATCATCTCGAACCCGAAGTTCCTCTGCGTCCGCGACTGACAATCTATTAGCTGCCTCTTCATACAATCTAGCAGTGTAGTGCTCTAGTCAAATATTTGTTCATTTAGGCACTGGACTGCACAGTTCATCTGTGCACGGGATGCCTGATGTAGAGCCGCAAAACCAGTGATCCGCCCAATAAGCAACACAATCGCCTGCAGTGATAAGTCTGTGATCTTGCTTATGGGCACCTGTAAGCTCGATCGGTCTGTACCAGCCTCACAATAAAGTCCTATCAATTCCGATATGTTATGAGGCCCCGAAGGAAATGTTCGGAAATTGACTGGTTCCCCTCTTCTGAAGAGGCCAGTCAAAAAATATATGTCCTCTGTCGTAGGCACCAGTGACTGCCCCTCTAACATAAAGGCCTCTGCGTCGGGATGACAATAATCAACCAAGGCATTCAATAGCCTAGGTTGTGCCCACATAAAAGGACATAGGAAGAACTTGAGCAGCCCACATTGCATTAGAGCAACAACAGCATTGGGGTCTTCCCCGACCAACTCACTAACCTCCTCATGTTCTCTTTCCCTCCAGTGAACATACATCCTACAAAACACCAAGTTCAAGAGGGTTAACTATTTTTTTTTTATAATTTTTTCATTAAATAAAGGGGTCCACGTGGGCTGTAATGATGAAAGTCGCGTGTACACGCGTGCAGTTTTTCCTCTGCCTGAGTGTACACGCGGCCTGTCATAAGATAGCCCGCGTGGACCTAGGGCCGACCTTTTGAAGGTCGATGCCCCCCCAAAACTTGAAACCAAAAGCATAAATAAAGATTTAAATTGCAATAGGAGAGTGTTTATACTTACTTGGTCTAGACAAATGGTCGTTTCGTCCATTGTAGCACCCAGAATCACCACTTTTATCAAAGGGGTTTTTTTTCTCCAGAGTCAATTTCCAAATCAACAATGGTGATAATGAGCTACCAACTTCTATTTATAGGCTTTTTGGTCCCTTTTTGTCATTTTTTTGGCCCCCCTTATCATTTTCTTTAAACCGAAAACCATTTAGAGTGATTCAGGAGTTGCGTTGGAAGGGTATGATCGAGTATCAGGACATTTTTTTGGAGTTTTGGGTCACTTTTGACGGTCTGTGGGAAAAACCTCAGATGATCAACTTGAGCATGTGGGTTAGGTTTCCACCCCAACTTTTGTATCTCGTTGTCTTTATCCCTTTGCCATAGGATCGATCCCATCAAGTTGCGACACAGAACCATCATTGCTGCTTTAGAAGTGTCACGATTTGATGGTAGAGCTTATCGGAACATGGATGCCCTAGGTAGATCCTGGTTGCATTAAGGTGTCCATGCTGTCACTAATGAATGTAGGCTCGGTAGTCCTTGTTGTTTTTCTTGATTACGAGTTTGATCCGCATTTGCATGATTCCTTTTCACTCTTGACCTCACCCTCGGGACACCTAAAAAACATAACAGGTCTTCTTTTAAGCCCTTTTCAGACCCTCTAAATATGAAAAGATTGTCGAGCGATCTTGTGACCTTTCATGCTCGTTAAACTGAAATTTGAAGTCACGTTTGTCCGACGGTAGTTTACCCCTTTTTCGGTCCGGACGGTCAACTGTATGAACAAAGGTATACTCTACGGAACTTCAGTTCACTAGAAGAGTACTCTCAGGTATCATTTTAACCCTTTTTTGGGCCTGAGGGACTAAATGTACGAAAATGAACCCCCACGGAGTCCATAGTTAAGCTCTTTTTAGACTCTCTAAAATTGAAAAGATCGCCAAATGACCTTATTCTTTCACACTCGTTAAAATGGTCCAGAAGAACATTCCTGATGGAGTCCATAGTTAAGCTTTTTTCAGACTCCTTAAAAATGAAAAAATGGCCGAG